>VUQI01000378.1:40532-51964 GCA_015106735.1 Paratilapia polleni | reverse complement strand
TTTTTTTTTTTAAACATTGTTTATGTCTTCAGCGTAGTTCCCCCCCCCACCTGAATAGCTTGGTGTCTGTAAACTTCCTATTGACAGTGTATAAGCCATAGGGGACATTTTGTATTTAAAAGAAAGAAAAAAAAAATTCTTGTTTGGTATTTCGCCTGCTTATAGAGATAGCGTTTCCTGTGGTTTCCTGTGGTATCTCTGTGCTGCAATTTACAAGTGCACGTGAATGCTGTCTGCACTCCCAAAAGTGAGAAAGTGCACACACACACACACACACACACGCATACTCTATAGTGTTCTTTTTCCCTTTCTGTGTAGTCATCTTTGCTTGGGGTGGAGCCTCGAGGAAGTGGTCAGACTATGGTCATCTGTCTTCAGGGGCTGATGGACAGCAGCATCTCAGATGATTTAGTGCATCACCTGGTGGACACTGTTAAAAATGAGCCGCTTTGATGACATTATTAAGCATGTTTTTAGCTGTTGTCTACTTATGGCTTCCCGTCATACGTTGGTGAAATTCATCTTATTTGTGAGTGTTTATAATGATGTCATCGTTGCAGAGAATATTAACACTAATCAGCAGCACCGACTGGAAAACAAGGAAAATTTCCCTTTTATGATACAGTGGAAGAGGACAAGGATGAAGGTCAAGAGGGGGGTTTATAGTAGGACTTTTGTTGGAAGTGTTGAAATAAGAGAACTGTTTAAAGCCCACCTCTTCCTAACAGGAAACTCAGTACAGAGACGGAGCTGAGGGGTGTAGCACAGTTTCACCTTTGCTTTGACATCTTCTGGCTTTTTTTTTTTTTTTAATACTTCGTCTGACCAATATCTGAAATCCATTAGCATCTTTCTACTTGTTTATGTGCAGGCCAGGAGGCTCCATGAGGCAGACAATGAACTTCATTTGATTTAAGGTTTTTATGGTATTAAGTTGTAGTGTTTTTTTCTCATTTTGACCACTTTTTTGTGTGCCGGAGAAAGACCTCTGCTCTCTTAGATGCTAGCAAGCAGTATTTTGCTGTGGCAGTGCACCCTTATCTGCGCTTGAGGTCTGTACTTTAATGGGCTTTATTGATCTAAACAACATCAGGGGTTGCGGTGATGTTATTAAGGCAGAGATAACTTCTGTGTAATTCCACTCCAACAATATATTAGCCTTTTATTGGTCTAAATAACTTTGCCTTTTAGACAGTAATGCACCAGTAAGTCACAGCAGCTCTTCATGTCGGCAGGATCTTAATAAAGCATTTCCTCTGGACATCCTGCTGCAGAGAGAGTGAAAAACGACAGGTTAAAAGGCATGCTGGGAAGTTTCCATGCCATCACTGTAAATTATCTCTTTTGAATACATAAATAAAACTAGAAGTGAGCTGTGAACAGGAAGGGGTGGGGGTGGGATGGATTGGTGGAAGTTAGTACAAACATGTTCCAATGCTTTCTCTGTTTCACACATGGAGGTGCTATAAGGAAGAACACAGGAGGTTCCAAAAGAAGCCAAACTGGAATATGCGCAGCATCATGTAGGCAGGTGCAGACCAGTGTAGTGTTTTTTTGTTTGTTTGTTTTGTTTTTTTTAGCTAATGCTTCTACGTAATTTTAAAGGACACGTGTACCTATCAGTTTGGTAATCTGGATTCATCTGTATTTATGTTTTAGTTTGAAATTTTGACACACTGTATATCTCTTATAGATATCAAATGAACAAATTTTATACGTCACACATTTATTGTGTTAGTTATGTAAACAACAACAATAAAGAATGCAATACAACTGAGTCATTCTGCTTAACAGTTAAGTAGAATAGATTTAAATAGAATAAATTTATTAAATAAATGCACTGCTTGATCAAATATAGTCATTGAATAAGGGTTGTTGTAGCTGTTATAGGTTTGGAAGACTGTTTATTTTATTTCTTTAATTTTTTTAATTATTGATGCGTTGCCCATGGTGCATTGTGTGTGTGCAAACTTTTTAATGGACAGTTGCAATAATTCTTTCCTTTCAAGGGCAGCATGCTGTGTATCTAATATTTATATGAAATAACGAAGCCATTTATCTAGAAGTGTATTTTCCAGGGGTGGGGGGTAGGGCTTCATAATTTGCAGCTATTTAAAGCCTTGGTTTTAGTAATGAATTATTTTGTCATCTCGACTGTGATGAGATTCATCTTTAATAACTGTAACAATTATTTTATTAAAAAGAGAAGCCATGCATTATGGCTATCTCACCAAGGTCTCAAGCTGGAAGGAATTCTCATTAAGAGCATTATATTACCCCCGGTGTGCTTTCAGTTGGATGTCCCGCTGAAATTACATTAGGTGTCAACAATGTTTGTGTTAGAAGTAAGCAGTCATATTTACAGAGGCTAGCTTTTTTCATTTGCTGGCTGACACTGGGAGATGTATTAAAAAAGATACTAATGCTCCGTATCTGATTAAATCACGTACAGTGAAGCTTCTTTAAAGTGTTGACTTTTAATATAAGGCAAGCACTGTTCTGTCATCAACAAAGACATAAATCTTTATACAGAACTTTTGATTGCCCGAGCTTTTTTTACATTTTTTTTTGTGATTTATTTAGCTGGCACACGCGACTGTAATCACCCTCATTCCCTCCATTTAGAGCTCCCAAACTATAAGCATCAGGTTGTTTGTGTCATGATTGATTTATCAGTGATTTTCATCTACATCCTGTGTTCCTTCTGATGGTTAGCGTGGTGTGCAACATTGTGTTTTGTTAATGGTTCCAAGCCCAGGGTTGCTGCTAATGACATGGTTGTAATTGTTTGTCAGTGTGATAATGTGTGATTTCCTATTTCCATGTGAAGTTGGACATTTGATGAAGGAGGGATCTTGTCAGGAAGACAAAGTGCCGTCATTTGTCACCAGCTAAATGAGCTTCTCGCCAGACATCCTCTTAGTTTTCAATGGCAATATCATATTCACAGATCCCCTTTTGGGCCATTGCCATGATTTCCACATTATTCAGTGCATTGTATTAAAGAAATGAATTAAGATCATTCTTGCTTTCTTGAAACACAGAAATCCAGATCGAGAGAGAGAGGGATGCGTGAAAATTGCCTGATTTTGGTGCAAAGGTCGGTTAAGAAAAGTCAGAAATTGTAAAACTGAGATTAGAATGAAATCAGCAATGAAATCAGTGGTTTCAGTCTCTCCGTTCGTGTTCTTTGCTGACATATAGAAATAAGTTAACTGTATTTCCAGAAAGACAGAAGTGAAATTACCGAGTTTGGTAATCTTTTATTCTTAGTGTTTGCTAGCAGTCATCACTTCCTTAAACTTAACATTTTTAAATGGAGAAACTGTTTCATCACCTTCAGAGGAAAGGCTTTGTCAGTTCATGTCACGGTGTGCATACAAAGGAGAAATGTGGAGAGAAACTACGTTGAATTAATATGATTTTTGGAGGGAAAATAAAAAAGAGTTTACTGATGCTATTGTGCTGACCATTATTTCACAGAAATTCAACTTTCAGTTTTTATAGTTACTGATTGGTTAAAAACAGTGGGGTGTGGGGCATAGACTGGTTTCAGCTGCTGAAGTAGGGCATGCCAGAAAAAGTTTGAGAAAAACGAGTGAACGTTGAGTTTCAGTAGTCATCTTAGAACACGATAACATTCATTATTTGGCTGATCATCATATATTTTGTCCACTTCATTTCTCCAGTAACATCATAAACTTATGGGGCACATAATTGCAGCAATTGAAGGTCAGGACTGTGGGACTGCCTTTATACTGTCCAAAGACTTTGATGTAGTTCTTCCTTTAACAGTCTGTTTCTGATTAGGCTGATTCCATATTGTGGGGTTGAAGGCAGATTCTTCCTAGTTAACAATCTAATGAGCTAAACAAGCCAAACAAAGGAAAGGTGTACCGAATAGGTCTCCTGGGTTGGGGGGACTACTTAATGTCACAAATGCTCCTCTGTCTTCCTTTTCCACTCTGTATCGATTCATGTCTTCAGTGGTTATGCTCTGTCCGCTGTAGCACACATGGGTGGTGTAATCAGCTAAATGTAGCCTCTCCTTTCTTATTATTACCTGGGTGCTTAACACTGGTGTTTTTTTTTTTTTCCTTCAAGGACAAATGGTGTAGGAGAAGGCAGATCCCGTGTGAAGTCCCTGAGCTCTCGCAGAGCGGCAGATCCCTTTTCAGCGCCAGCTGTTCTCTCAGATACACCAGGCCGTGCTGAAATTCTCTTAATATAATTCTGGGGGCTCAGGAGAATAGTGCAAAACCAGCGTGCCAACGAGGAGAACGTTGAATTTTTCATCAGTGGGCTTCAACTCACTGAGTTAGTGGGCAGCACTCTCATTCATGAGCAGATGTTCAGTGCAGTTACACTCTGCAGTTAATGTGAACTTACTGGCCTCTCTGCCATTGGCTGCAAGGACGTTGGCAGCGATCAGGCATCTGAGAATTACTCCCAGTAAAAGGCGCAGTCGTGGAAAGCGTTGCCCCGGCCTTTTTTAGCCACTTCCCAGCCCAGGAGCTGGATTCTGGACAGGGGAAGGCACTGACAGCTCATCCGTCTTCGGTCCGACAGTGATGAAACACTCGCCACTGTTTGCTTGGGGAATAGCGATGAAATTCCTGCAGATAATTTCCACATGTTTGATGTTCACTTCGAATGACTGGCTAAACACAACTGAACACAACTCAGCAGGTGAAATATATTTCAGGTGTGTCTGAAATTGAAGTGCTTAAAGATACCTGCCTCAGTTGTTACAATGAAACAGTACATGCAGATGTATTATTCCAGTACCCCTGAAAGATGAAACTCAGAAAAGAGGCACTTGTGAGGGGGAACAGTTTGGCTGTGGTGCATCTGTAGCTGTAACCAGCTGGTGTTGTGGTCAGCCTGGTGGGCTGTATCCTCTCCCAGCCTGGTGCTTCAGACATCTGCATGCCCAAGCTGCCTAGCCTGGATTTGATGTGGTCATACAGATCTGTAATAGTTTCATCCAACGAGGCAAAGGTTGTTTGACTGGTGTGTGTATGTGACATCAAATTTAGTAGGTGGCATGCCAATCATCCTGAGTTTGTGTGAAAGTCATCACAGTAAAGTTGTGCATATGGGACTTAAACAGTGCAAATGACAAGCTCTTGTTTCTCTGCATGTCTCATTTTCACTTTCTAATTGGTCGTTTTCAGGTTGGCTTTACGAGAGCAAAACTAATTAGTGTTTCTAAATTCAGCAGAAAAAAAAAAGGCAGTTGGCTTGATTGTTCTGGTTTCCTCTCTTGTGTCAGGCGCTCAACAAGAAAATAAGACTAATCATTTTCAAATTGCTCGTATTTTTAAACCCCAGAGCTGAATGTCATTCTCGGTCTCTTGGCATTTTGTTTGGCAAGATCAGGGAACAGTGGTTGCCCTCTCGCTTGTATGCTCTCTTTGTGATTCGTGGGAAGTTTGGACTTGGGGCCAGTGGAAAAAAACAATGTGTTGTGTTTTAGGTGGGGTTGTTTCTGCTTTGATTGGGAACGTCCTGCTGACAGGAGCAGCCTCGCAAGTTTACAGTAGCTGTGACATTGCTGTTACCTTTATTCAAAGTCCTCCAGCTGCAGCGAGCCCTCAGGAAGCCCAACACAGGCCCACATGGGCGGCTGGCGGCCCACAGAGAGGAGAATGAGCCCTGTTTGAGTTGGCAGACGCTCCCCTCTTGGGGAACTTTTGCTGCCTCTGCAGAAAGGCCAGTGGTGGCGGCTCTGGTGGGGCGGCGGTGATTCTTGGGGCAGGATGGGCTTTTTCCACCTCTCCTCCCTTTCAGGAAACACATTTCGCCGTTTCTTCCCTGTGTGTTTGCAAACGGAGGGAAAGAGTTAAGGCAAAGGGGCACGGGGCAGTAGGACTGAATGACAGAGCTCAGCTGTAAGAGGCTGAGTGCTAATGTGTGGCAATTTGAAAAGGCCGAACAAGCTATTTCAGAAAGCATGAGTGTTCTCAGACCTCACTGTAGCGGAGTTTATTTATACTGAACAAAAACATTTACAGTGTGCTGTAAAACATGCTCTATTTTGATTTTTCCACCAACACTGTAGGGATTCATTCTTCAGAAGGCAGTAATTAAAAAAATGCTTGATCTAAGGTTAGGGAGGAGGAGTGTTTAAATGCAATTAGAGCAATGCTCAAATTAATTTGGGCTCAGTTACAGTTGTTGGAATGTGTCATTATTTGTTTAATCAAGGGAGTTCTTGTTTGAGAAGCTAAATATGTATCCCCAGATATGTAAAGGGGGGCACTGGGAAACCTATTTAATTCTGCCTTACATGAATAACAATTTGAAGGTGACCTTTTTCATGACCTTTCACTTTTGCACTCGTACCTAACTGAGAGGTACATGTGGTAGCATGTCGAGACAGCACAGTTGTTATTGAATACGGTGATTATGGAAAACTTGTATGTTCTTGCTTTTGTCACCTTCACGTTTGAAATAATTTCCACTGTTTCTCTTTTTTTTCCATTCTACCACCCCCACCCCTTCACTTTCCTTTGCTACCTCCTCTCTTCTTCTTCTTCTCTCCTCCCCTTCTCATGACTGCTTGCTGGTCCAGCCAGGACACTCCAGTGGTGACATCCTAGAGCCATAGATCAAAGTAAGTACTTCACAGAACCATCAGTAGACACCAGCATTTGGTTAAGAAACACTAGTCATGTATCACCTTTTGGATGAATTGATCCTAATGTCTTCTCAAAGAAGGGCATTATATGGAAATAGCTATGAGTTTGAATGCCACAGGATGATAAGAAAGGTTTTGCATAGTAACCGATTTGCTCCTTTCCTGATGCAGTTGCATGTTGACATGACTTTGAATGCTTAAACATATGTGAGGGGTAACAATGCCGGGTCAGTGAGTGCTGTTGGTGTTCAAAGTTAACTGTGAACCTGAAAAGTAAAGAAAATTGCAGATAGTGTGCTGGCTCATGTCTGCATCCCCAGACTATCCTAGAAGTCATTACTCCTTGTGTGGTGTATAAACACGTCAAAAACAAACAATGACCCTGGGCAGACTCCACACTGCAAAACAATTTCAAAGCCTGCAGTGTAGTGTAAACACAAAACATGGCTAACCTTCACGCAGGGAAGACTTCACCTTAAACCCGGTGTTTGTTTTATAGTCCCTGTCGACCTTGGTCAGATATAGTTTACATCTCTTCGGTTCTTTTCAGGTCGATGTAGCTCAGGTTCTGTGCTGACATTTAGGGTTGAGGCTTTTCAGTGGAACTCTGTAAACAACACGTGGGTTTATAGAGAAAGCTTTGAAATAGCATTTAGACTATTATTGGATATCTCATTAGTCAGCTCTTCAAATTAAAAAAAGAAAAGAAAACCTTGTTCACTGTGGTGAATGTGACATGACGGATATTCAGTGTTGTTCTAAACCAAGTGTAAATACTGATTTGCAGGGTGTAGATTTCCCATACAGGGACTCAATGTATCAAGTAATGAATATTCATTTTCTCCTTTCGTAGACTCTTCTGCCTCTGTGAGCTCTTTCACACTGAGCCGGGGGTGACTGTAAGGCGAGGTGAACCCATATTTTTAATAAAGCCCAGCTGCTGAATGATCAAATAGAGTCTCTAATTAAGGCCTGAGTGTACACCCATGTAAAATTCTCTCTGGAATGCTAACAACCTGTGATATTTCCAGAGGAATTTGCTGTGCAGGTCTCAGAGAAGGGAGGGGATTTGAGTGTTTGGGGTTCAGAGGGAGGAGGGGCAGTGTTCATGTGGCAAGGCAACATGTTGTTCACATCCGTGTCAGATTGAGGCTAATGAAGGCCAGACTGATCCTTGGATGCAAGCCTTAAGTAAATGATCCCTCTTTGAATATATTAGAACCCCATAGCAGCGTTGTGCCTCCCTGCCGTGCCAGCGCTGCTGGGTGTTGTCTTGTGGTCTGACGAGGCCGGTCGAAATGGCAGTCACGGTGTTCGATCACGCTGTATACTGTTCAGCTCGATTTCAGTTTGTTTTACAGCAGCGTTTTTTACATTGACTTAGCGGTGAGGAACTACTCAGCCTGATCATTTCCAGGTTAGTGTGTCTGCAAAACAGTTTGATAGTAAATGGAAAGTATGAGTGTTGTGTCATTTGACAATGTAAATGAGCCATCTCAAATTTTTCCCCACCCTCTTAAGAGGGATTGCATTTACATAACAGGCTGGGGTTTGATACTCATGCAAATGGTTCATGTAGACAAATTTTATTTTTTAGTTTAGTTTTGAATGAAGTCATTTTGTTGGTCCCACTATTTTAAAATGATCACAAATAAATAAATACAGATAGTTTTAAAGTAAGTGAAAAAAAGATCCCTATCAGAACTTTTTCCACTGCAGTTTATGGTCACAGCAGCACTTTGCATGGAAATGAATCCTAAACTAGTGATTACGAGGCACTTTGGAATATTAATTGGAAAGACAAGGACATAGAAATGAAGCAATTGTGAATGCACCCCTTCTAAGTTGCTGTAGCATTAATAAATACCTTTCTGGTTCTTTAGTGCTGTGCCTGCTTTACACTGACAATGTCATTTGATTTTCGCTGATCAAGCATCTGTGCTTCATAGATGGATGGATTGGATGGATCCAATTAGCCATAGTCATTGCTCTTGTATTTAAGCTGACAGTGGAAGTCTTGCATAGAATATCCTTGATTTTGGTAGTTTTGTGAGATGCTCTTGCAGAGTACTTTGAAAGCCCATAAAGAGCAGACTGTGAAGAATGCTCCCTTGATGCAGCTTTGATTTACAGCAAATTTTCTCAATTAGATGTGGGAGGGAAGTAATTGGTTTTCAGTAGGCAGTGTACAATGATTGGGAATCCTTAAAGGATGAGAAAGTGACCAAGATCCATACCTTTTTCCTTTTACTGTGTATTACATACAATCAACACTGCAATTACTTGGGACTTTTACTTAAAATTTCATACTGGGTTTATTAGCACGTAATGCATCTTTTAATAGAGCACTCACATTCTACAGCCTACACATTTGCAGCAGATTATGAGGATTGATGGATTGTGGCACCAGCTGCACAGGTGCACATAGTGTCTCATAAGGCGTCCTGACCTTCCACACAACACATACCACGCTGGCCTGTTCGTAAGCGCTAGCCCTGTTTGTAAACACAAACACAGAGACGAGAAGCACATTTGCCCCAGTCGCGCTCGGCACACAAGACAGGCACAACACAACGTGACAAGCAACAGATGTGTCACACAGGCTGAAATCAAAACAGCCGTCCAGCATGGAGTTGTGCACACCATCAGACATGGATGCTGTGATGAGGCGGGGAGGCAGCGAACACTGCTGGCAGATGAGACAAGGCAGCGCCTCTGCTGCTCCCAGCTTCCTGTCTAGAAGAGGACAGGCCTGTTTGTAGGCTGCTTTGACACTCCTAGTCACTTTGTCATCTGGGGTGCTCACTGCAGCTCTGATCACATGTACACATTGCATTCAAAGAACGTCATATCAGCCGTGTGACAGGTAGGCTCCCAATGAGACAACAGCCAAAGGGGATGTCCTTTTCAATACACTGTATGCGCACAAACCCACAGTGCGCCAAGACAAAATAACACCATATGACATCATTCTGAATGCTCTTATGTTGTCGTTTCTCTGTTTGGAAAGAAGTTAGTAATACAGTGCGGGTTTGGTACTGCCTTGCCTAAGAGCAGAAAAGCATGTATGGAGACTCATTTCCACTTCATGCAAACTGATTGTTGTGTTTGACAGCAGCAGTAAATGTGCTGCTTCACACAGGCAACACATTAACGATATTCTCAGAAGCTTAATCTGCCTTTTGCCACTGCCCCATAAGCAAACAGTGTGGCTTCGTGTTGAGCCATGGGGAGAGAAATAGGAATCCATCATCAGAACAAGTGAATGAATGAAGGTGCAGCAACAGCTGCTTGACTGAGCACATACTACAGACTGTCACCCCACATCTGTTTACCACTCCGACAGCCACATGAGTGTTTATATCCACGGGTGTAATTGAGCTATTTTCCCGAGGGCAGCTGTAACCCACACTAAGTTATAGCCCAACTTTCCATTAAAGCGTGGGGGGAAGTTTTACTGATAGTAATCACGCCCAGCAACACTGCTATGTAAATACGGCTTATCAGCTTTGCCAATTTGGTTAAGTGGCATGTACGTGGGTGATTCATACATCCAGCTCTGTGGCTGTGACACAGGCCACATACTGTAGACATTTATTAAACATAGGTAACTTGCATTATTAACAAGTATATATGCAGCAAGAACATAATAATGAAAATGATGGTGTGTCAAGCCAATATTTTGTAGAAAAGATGCAAATAAACTCGCAAAGTATCCAAGCTGCCATGTGGTCAAACTTAACTGTCTGCATTCAGCATGTACAGTATATGGAAATTGAAATGGGAATATCTAGATCTAAAACGCACCATTTAAATATTCAAATGTTAACACCAAACAATATAATGCATTATGGCTTTTAGTATTTGCATACAACTCTGTTTGCTGCTGTGAGCTGGGGGTAATACAAGGAAGCGAGAGGGAGCGAGATAGTGAGGGAGAAACACTGAGTGGAGTGAGGATATGAAGCATACAAACAAAGCCTTTGTCTGCCAGTCATAGGAAAATGACATTTGATAACTGTGTGAATTCTTATGTTAGCTCAATTTAACAGTTAATGTGTATTTTGTATATCTTTAATTCATTGTGGCTGTAGGGAAACAGCAACTTCCATCAGACGTTGAACCTTCACAAAATTTGTAGACACCCTTGTTTAAGCATTGTACACCAAATGTTAGTTTAAACTACCATTTTTTTTCACGTTGACACAATTACTTCTATACTTTTCTCTAACTTAAGAGAAGACTTTCAGGTGTCAGTGTTTTTTGTAAATGTTATCCTAATGCAGTTTCTCATTTCACAAAAATAAAGTGAAGGTTATTCAGAATTTGGCAACTATTGAAAAGGTACTGGGTTGGGCAACTAGGGTTGGGCAAAATGTTATAATTATCGGTACTCTGTTGGTTTGCAAATTAATTATTTGCCGAATTGAATTCACAAGGAAGCAGACAACCAAATGACGTCAACCAGTCTCTGACAGCTGACATATTCATCCAGTCGCCCAACCCTAGCATAGGAGACCTGCTGCCGTAAAAACAGAAACCTTTAGCTCTGCAGAACTATGCTAGAGGACATCTAGTTTTTCTTATTCAGTCAATTACAGTAAAGGAGAAACTACTGTATTTGTTGCTGGAAAAATGCTTGTTTAAGGAAGTGAATATGTTTAGTTATTATAGCACCTGTCATACACTAGGTGTTAGGATCAGATATCGCATAGCAACGAACAAATGGAAATGAGCAGTCTTTCAATGCACATTTTCCATTAAAGACACAGGAAGAGTGGCTTTAAAA
>VUQI01000378.1:0-22127 GCA_015106735.1 Paratilapia polleni | reverse complement strand
TTGGAGGGGCTGTTGCCCTCCTCCCTGTGGCCGAGCAGAGGCCAGTTCAGCTGCAGGTCACGCCCTGGCCCGAAGCCGACTCTGCGTTTGAACTGGAAACATCTTGGCGATGCTTAGAGACTCTTTATGATACTTGGATGGAATCACGACTGCACAAACTCCAAAAACCCTGGGATACTGCAGAGGAAATGTAGCATTCTGGTGGCTGTGGCTTTTTTTAAAAATTTTAATTGTTTTGAAGTTTGCTGAAATATGAGTTGTTGCAACTACCAGTCTGTTTGATCATATTGCAGAACTGGAGAGTAATGCTGAGCACTACTGTTGATAGCAAAAATCCAGGTAAACTGTCATCAAAATTGAAAAACTAGACAATACTCAAATTGGCATTCATCTGAGGGAATTCTCAATGGATAGTCGGCATTGAGGTTATTAGGTATTAGGGTCAGGTAACCTCACCACAGGTTAGTCTGGCAGTAGTTGGAAATGGGGTTCTTTCAGATGCATGGGCTTTCTTTTCCCCAGTTGGTGGAGGATGATGGCAGCCTCACCTCAATCCTAAAATCCTCACGTTTATGATATTTGCCCAGTATTATCTGTGCCTGTGGATGAATGGGAGGACAGAGCATGAGGAATGTAGAAGGTCAGACTGTGTGATTTACACAGTACAGAGCCATAGAATCCTTGGGAAAATACTTGGGCTCGGATCAAACAGACGTCATGTGATATGTTCTTAACACTGACCTTTAAAGTCATGCTTTTTACTGCTGCTCTTTGGTAAAGGATGCACTAAATGTAAAACAATTTCTGTGTCTTCATTCAAAAACAAATAGATTTTTTTCTTTCAGTAATTTGTGCAGTTGTAAAGTCTTTGGCAGAAAGTTAGGCAAATGTTTTCATTCTGGATGATTTCTTATATTTGTTAAAGATCTGGTGATTCATTCGTTTAAACATGTGACCTCAAAATACCAGAACTTAAAAGATGCAAAGCACAAACCATGCCTTTTTCTACTTTAAAAAAACCCTTTGTAATGCATTTTTTTATATCAGATTTTCACAGTTGCTCTTATTGAATACATAAAAGAGTCACAGTGACCTTAAAATAACATGACGTATGCACACAGAGGAAGATGCAAAGAATTTATCAAATCATTACCTACAAGTTCACATTTTTACCTGGCAATGAATGATTAATAGACCTTTTTTGCATTTATTTTGAACCGTAGTTAAGACTCACATCCTGCTCATTATTTCATCAGTATTTGTTCAGGCCTAACTATAATTTCCACTCCATTGCAGTTATATTTTCTTGATAAGCTAATGGCACTGACCTTTTCTTTATTTTGTTTTTCATCTAAGGGAAAAAGACTATACCCTCTTTGACGTTAATGAACTTTGTGAAGGGGGTTGTTTACTGGCTTCAAGGTCAGTTTCTGAGAAAGGCACCAGGTTTTCTTGTAAATATATTTACAGCCAAAGATGTGTAAACATTGTAAATGCGTACAGGTGCAGCAGGGGCGATACTGGCATATTTTCCTTTCTTTTTCTTTTTTTTCTTTCTTTCTTTGTTTTTTTCCTGACCTTTCCCCTGTGACACACGCATAAAGGCTGTGTGTGCATAAGTGTTTCTTTCTGGAATCACTTTAAAGTAAAATGTGCACCAACAAAAAGAAAAAAAAAAAAGGGAAAAAAATTACTCTTAGAAAGCGTAATGATGTGCTTACTCACAATATAAAGCTGATAGGGGAAAGAAGTAGAGGAGAGGCAGGCAGCATGGCAAACGCAGGACTAGTGGGGGTATTAAAATATGAATTAATGGAATGTTGCTCAGGCACATCTCTGGGTGTAGTGTAGTGTTAAAAAATAAAATTTATGTTGCCAGCTAGTAGCCGTGAAGGTGCATTTGGACTTAGTATCCTTTAATTAGAAGTGAGATATTAGCATTTCATAGGGCTTTATGCTGGGTGAGGGGATCGGCCGGCCACCGCGCCTTCATTAGCCAGCTTCTCTGTGTAATGAGTGCCGTCATTAGCTGATGGAGTGGATTTGCCCTAGCTCTACCTTGAAAGGCACATCTTTTACATACTTGCAAGGAATAAGGCCTTTTAATGGATTTCTTAATGAATAAAATAAGATCCCACTTCTTTAAAATTTGACGAATGCATTTCTGATAATGTACAGCACTAGCTGCTGCCACCTTTTTGGTGCATTATTAGCAGAGAGACATACTGTTGGGGACAATAGTGAGAAAGTGGGAAACAAAGGTAGTGTTAGGGCTTTGTGGTAGTGTGTTGGACTTTTTTTTTTAGCAAAAGTTCAAAAACATCTGTAATATGTGGCTGAAAGTGCCAGATCAGCTGTGTTGATTTTCATTAATATGCATCTGAAATAAGGGGTGTGTGATTTCTGTCAGAGGTCTGAGGAAGTGCTTTCTGGCTGTAGTGCACTGTGTTAAAACTCACCATGTTTATAAGGGAAAATGGCAGGACAGCTATTGAATAAACCTGGATGCAAATTATATGTGTGGCTGTGATGAAGTGTGTGTGCACACTCAACAGCACTCAAGACAGTCAGAGCAGAGGTGTTTTTTTGTGATATGGAAGTCTCCCTAAGCCTTTGGCTGCGGCTCCACTCTTAGAATCAGCCGTGAAGTGATTAGTATTTTATTGATGAGCTCCTGAAGTGGCAAGTGTGGGAAATTGGATCTTTGATCTCCTGGAGTTTGGGAAATATATCCTGAGAGTGTGGAGCTCTCCAGGTAAAACACACCCCCTCCCCCCATATCTTACCAACAGCACTACGACGCACACAGACACATACGTATACATACAGACATGTCGTTTGGGAGGGATATTCCTCCCCTTCTCCAAAACACATATTTGTTTTGGATGTTTTCACTGAGAGTCTACACGGTGATTACAGATGTTCATTAACAAAATTGGGTATTTGTTTTAAACTTTAACCAATCACTTTGATATGCTAATTACAGTGTAATTTAATTTGAGCCCTGTAATGATGATGCTGTTATTATGGACATAAATGATGCAGTTAAGCTGAGAGTAATCTCATTTGCATACTGTACATGCCAGTAAATTAAGCCCTTTCCTGCATTGCTTCAGCTTTAATTTTCCACTCCTTTTCACACAGCATCCCTCAGCCCCTGTGCCTAATAGCAAGCCAGCTTGTTTGATGTGGAGAGCCGCTTCCTCACAGTAAATCTAGTCACAATATGTAATACATAAAGGCTCTCATTATAACTCTAAGTGCCCTTTTAAGAAGTTGGTATTAATAAGCAGGCTGGCTTTTCATGCTTTGTAGTGATACACAAAAACAGTTTTGTCCCTCGCCATAATCATCTTCAGGATTCTTTAATCTGCATCTGAGAAATAAAAGCTATCATGCTTGTAATAATGATGTACCCAGGAATACTTAAAGAGGCCCTAATCAGATTGTATATGTCCTCCAGTATGTGCTGATCAGACATATCTTCAAATAGGTGATTTTATTTTGATATTCCTACTTTGAAAAAAAAAAAAAGATGAAGGGCATTTGGATGCGTTTCTCTCCTCACATTGACAACTAATTGACAAATATTGCCCTATTGTATGTTTAGCACAAATAATTTGGATTCATTTCTTGCAAATGTTATTTGATGTCTCTATGAAAGAGGCATATTTGTGACAGAGGGACGCTGCTGGCCTTGATAAAAGCTCCTGTGTCTTCATTAGAGAAGCAGCACCTCATGGTGTCTGATTGTCTGATGTTTGCCGTGAGAAGGTAAACATGTTTGTCATACAGGGGGGTATTTATGCTGATCAAACATGCGAGGTGGGGCATGGTGAATGTTAAGGACTTTGGCTCGCCGCACGTCTGATCAGCTCTGTGAAACATACACGCTTACAATGGTCTGCACTTGCCCCGCTTACAAACAACAGTCCAGCTCCCCCTTTGCGTTCGGAAGGAGGGTTAGAAGGCTGTTTTATGGACTTCAACACTGACAGTACAATTGCCCTTCACTGAGAATGCTCCTCCATTTTGTGCCATAAAGAATATTATTTTTCTGCCAGCCAATTTTCTCTGTTAGTCTCTAATTGGCTACATAAATCTCGGCCGTTGAGGGTGAGAAATGTTGCGGTGTCACACAGTGTAATCTTCACCCTTATTTACCAATTCATTAAGATTCATTGATGCAGGATCGGTGAGAGGAAATGACAACATAAATCAGGCCTCCAACATAATGACCCTAATCAGTTGGGAATTGCAGAAAATGTCATGATGAACTATGTCCTTGTATTAGTGCCACTGTACATTGTCATTGTGCTGCTTTATGAGTGGGACGCATCATCCTGACATGGGCTGTATTTAACAAAAAAGAGTTGTTAAAACCTGATTCCATTAAAAGGAAGAAATTCATGTTAGGTCTTTTGGTATTTAGCCCTTCGCCCTTTATCTTAAATTTAACTGCTTGATGGAACTCCCTTCCTTTTTAACCCTCTCTGTCCTCTCTCTGGGAAGCTGTAAGATGCTTCTTAGGCTTAAATGACCTCTGTCCTACCACGCTGAGGAAGAATTGCTCCTTCAGAAGCAGTAGGGGAAGTCAGTGGGTGAGGCCACACCCATAATAATGACAGCCAATCAGCTGTCAAATAGCAAATTGGTGTTGCGTTATGGAGAGTGAACTTGGTAAATTTTAAGCAGCCATTGAGTAATGGCAGTTGTGAGAAACTATTGAAACAAAATAGTCCCTCCATTACCATGCCATTATTTGTGTGTAAAGGTTAATGACTGTGTCTGGAAAATCAATAGCTTAACTTAATCTCTTTGTGAGTAACTCTAAACAAGAGAGGTGGGAGACATGCACCTGCTGTGTGTTTTTGTCTGCAGAGAAACATTTAACACTGTTGAGAATTATTTAAATAGAAGGGGTTTGACCAGACTACAGTTTCTTCCTGTTATCGTGCATGGTAATGAGAGAGGAAACGTAATAAATGGATCTACCACAGTTGATGACTTACTCAGCGGTAATTAGCGGCTTACTTTGTCTTTAGAGCTGTGGTTTACCACAGGTCTGTCTTTGTGATTTAGCAGAACTGCAAAGCTTTTACCAAAAAATGATTAGGCTCCATGTTGTCAGATCACAAAGGAAGCGTGCACTCTGATGAGTCGACACCCCCCCACCCCCAAACGGCAGCAATGCTAATAATATTGTCCTTTCTTTGCACAGGCACACAATATTAATTAGACAAGTTCGTTAAGGCTAACCTCAGTTTTCCCAGGAAAATGTATCTGACACATTTCCTCTCCACATGTTCGCATGGGAGCAGCCCTTACATGGATTCTAGTAAAAATGATTAAAAATATATGACACACTTTAAGTAATGTTAAAACAATAAGTGCTTTTGCAGCTCCCATAGGACGCCGATAGATTGGAGTTATGTTTTTCTTTGGCTTTTGTGTTTGACAGGTCTAATTGGTAAGATGAGCTTGAGGGCAGCAGTGCTTGCTTTTTTCCCTTGCATTGAGCCTGTGGTCAGAAAAAGCAGCCCCTCGTCTCCTGGCGTCTGTCCTCTCGCTGTAGTGTTAATGGGCATAAGCCACATGTGAGCGAGATTATCAAAGTCAAATGAAGGAGAGTCACTGAGAAAATGTGTGGCGTACCACTCCTAAAAGAGGCTCCACATCCCAGAATTACTATTCCATTCATGCACAACCAGATTTAAACTCATTAGACTTCTCTATTTACTTAGTCTCCATCGGCCCTACTTGTACTAAAAATATCATGGCCTGCCTTACTTTGGCACATTCCGTCATTGTCTGTGCACAGCAGGCCTTTACACTGAGGTGTTTCTCACATGGCTCCATGCAAAGGAGACAAACTGCTTTGTGTATTTTCTGAAATTATGGATCTACTCAGTTTCTCTACTGGAGTCTGCCTTTTTGTACCCTTCTTATTGTTAATTTGTCTGCACTGGTAGCGTGTTAATACTCGGATATTCATGTGAATCATCACAGCCACCTCTGCTTGTGGTGTAGTAATAGGTTTGGATCTAAACTTTCATGCTTGAGAATGCTATCGTAGTGATCCCGAGGTGTTATAAATATGTGTTTTGATCATATTTTATGCCTTCCTCTCATGGGGGTAACAGTTTTTTAGGGGACTAAATTATATCAGTAGGGGAAGTGGAGAAAAAACACTAGGGGATTCTGGGTAGGGAAACCTCATTGGATGGCTTCAGCTCAGCAGATGGCAAGTTGTTGTATGCATGAGAAATTAATGGTCAAGTTGATGTGCAGCTTGAAAGTCCCCACTATACATTCTCTACTGTGTGTAATCACTTTTTTTTGGGCAATTACATTTTTGATGTAGCAGGCAGAGTAAGTCATAATATTACTTTTCAAGTCACACATAAATCAAGTAATCGAAACCAGGCGCTGTGATTTATGACGGATAACATCTTTTCTTGTTCAGTTCCACCTAATTCCTTCTTTGTTGTTTCTTTTTCTCTCCATACCCTGATGTAGTGAGTGCCATCTCTGGGAGCCCTCAGACTTCCTTTGTTATTTCCACAAACCCAGTTACTGAATAATTGAATGAGGTAAATGTTTAACATGTTTTTACAAGTTCCTCGCTGTGCTGTTGTGAAGCGCCACTGTTTGTTGGGCCTGGAAGAAACACACGATTGCTTTGCTTGACAATGATGTGTTTCCATAGGAGACCACCCCCATGGCTGCCCACCCCATCCCACCCGTCACCCCATCTTGTTCTCATTCACGGTGGCTTGCGAGCAGCTGCAACACACCAGCCTAATGCGTCTTGAAATGTCAGAAGAATGACTTTTTGTTTATCTTGACTTTTGCTTCGCTGTTTATTCTAGTCAAAGCTGCGTTTGCATCGACCTTGATTCCCTAAAGCCCCCCCTCCCCTCCTAGAACCTGTTTACACTCTGCCTGCCCCTAGTGTCACCTAGGAAATTGGCCGATCATTTCACCTGGTTAATATTAAATGGCTCCTGCAAGGAGATGTGTTTGTTCATAAACACAAACCCCCGCTCCTCTTGTTTACTGTAGCCATGGCAGCAATCACTTATTAAACAAACAGCTGCTTTGTTTGCTGGTGTCAGTGGCCTGCTTATAACCTGTACAAGGTCTGGGAAGAGGTTCTGTGTCTCTTGTGGTGCAGGAGTCTAGGATTTGCGATGGGGGTATTACTTGCAGAAGGGTCGCTGCAGCATGTTTTACTTCTATATTGTCAGAGTAGTCTGGAGATATGCTTTGCTTATCTGTGACTTGGTTGAAGTGGCTGACAAGATTACACGGTTGTTTGGTCTGACTGTGAAGTCTCTGTTGGCAGAATGTCATCACAGCCGTTAGTTCCTCTCAGAAGAGGGGCTGCAACTGGATCCACTTTCAGCCTTTGTGACTGAGGTGGTTCTGCTGTGGAGATAATATGTATGAGGGTGTGGGAGTGCAGTTTATAAAGCTTGTTGGAATTTAGCCCAATTTCGGCGTGTTGTGTTGTCCAGTGGAATATTTTCAAGAGACAGATACTCAGAGTAGTTTGTTATCAGTGATGAGGGCTGTGATAATGGATTATTTAACATGCAGCTTGTGTTTGTCTTTTGACTTTGCCTTGCATCAGGAGCCAAAATACAGCAAAACACAACCCTCTTCAGAAACCTTGAGAAGGATTCTGTTGTTGCACCTTTGGTACACGTCGATGTGTTGTCTAGTCTAGCAACCAAGCCGAACCTAAACAGCTCTAAAGTGAACCTCTCCCTATTGTCTCCTCCTTTGTGTGTCTTTATCTCCCACCCAAGAAATGTTGTGCTTTTGTTGTGTGCTTGTGTAAACAAGGGCTGTGTGAGAACTTGGCGAATCGAAGCAGGTGGCCGCTGAGGCTTTACTGTCATGAGCATTAAAGAAAAACAGAACACGGAGAAGGGTCAGAGCACAGCTGTGCGGGCCGACCCTACCTTGAATCCACCGCTGACTTGTTTGAGCTGTTGAATTCCAGGCAGGCATGACAGGGGGACAGGCGTTGGGTTTCCAGTGTGGTGGGGAGGGGGGAGCTGATGAGCTCTGGCTGCCAGCTGTTCTTAACCTTCAACCTGTCTGGTCAGGTGGGAGACACATGTGACTGTTGTTTGTACTGTACTCCTCATATTTTGAGGCAGGGAAAACAAAACAAACTGTAAACAAACAGAAACTCTGACCTTTTTTTATTATCCAGTGTTTGTTCCAAACACTTGTTTTATTTTGCAAGCAACTCCCCCCTAAAGACCAGGCAGGCATCTAATAATCAACAGCACAGCTAGTTCTCTTTGCACAAACTGTTGTTGCCTTGTTTTGATCTCCTGGAATTTCCATTATTTTCAATCTTTTTTTAAACTTTTTTTTTTCCAGCTCAGAAAAAAAACTGACATGCTCCATTAATAATAAGAGAGCTTTTTTTTTTTTTTGCCTCACGTCTCCTTTTGTATATTTTATTATGTTGAAATGTTTGTGTTTGGACCACGAATACATATGTTCTTAAACCCAGTAACTACACCCCATTTAGCAGGATGCTTGACCCATAATTACAGTTGAATTTGCACGTGGTGTATAAATGGAACAAATGGAAAAACTTAGGGCTTTTTGAATCATCATCACATACACAAGGCTTTCCCCAGAGCAAAGTGAAAATAAATAGATAGACAAACAAAGTCAGGGCCAAGTCACGTGGCCGAGTTGCCCGGGCCTCAGCTGATGACGATGGTGTCCGTGCCTCAGTGCTTCACAGATTAACACTGTTATCAGCACAACTCTCTAATAAGGCTCTTTCCTATCTGCTTGATATTTATGATGGATAATGCCCATTTTCCATTTTCTTTTTTCCCTCCAATTTTTTCACTCATGATATTGCAGCTTTGAATTATTCTGTGCTAAAATTAATGAGAAACTAGATTTATGGGTTTCATTTGTTTGTCAATTCGAAAATTAATTGGGTGTTAATTTTAGCCATCCCCTCATCAGTGCCGGTCCCAAGCATGCGCGCATTACTTTGCATTCATTGTAGCCTTTCTCTCCTTTATTGTGGGTCACTAGTTTTGCATACATTAAAATAGCCCCGCGGCTCATTCTCTTGATTACTTTTGGAGATGCCATGCATTTGGAAATTTACGCCTTTCCGTTACAATTATGAAAATTTTGCATGGAATGACAGTGCATGTATAATAGCCATTACCCCCTCTTTATGTAGCTTTAAAAAAAACAAACAAAGACAGCTCTTTTTTTCCCGCAAGTGGAAAAATGTCTTTTATTTGAAAAATAAGTGGGGGTGAATAACGTCAGCACATGGTTTATTTCAAATGGCATTTAATTTCACCCGAGAATGTGTGTTTCTAATTGGTGTCTCAGAAGGGGAGTTGGTGTGAGCAGGGGCCTGTAGATGGAGTTGTGGCTGGCTGTGTCCCACAGTATTCCTCTTGCTCACTCCTTGTTTAGAAAATCCCATTATGGAGGGAGGCTGTGCCAGACTGGAGGGGTGAGCCGGGTCAACATCTGTCTGGAGGGAGAGGGGGGCCGGCTCAAGCCCCAGCCCAGAGAACAGGCCCTGTAGGCCGGGCCCAAGCTGCTCAGACAGGCCCCTGAGTGTGGGGGCGTCGTGACACACAACTGAACCGGCACAGGCCACAGTGTCAGATGACTCATTCAGTCATGCTTCTTGCAAGGAGGGCTTCTACAGGAGAGGGAATGTAAACTATAGTGCACTTTGGAGTTTGATTTCTGTTCTGGTACAGTTTTAGCTCTCCTTATCCTAAAACTGCTACTGATCAGAGTGAGCTGTGAGCCTATTCCTAAAAACCAGGAGAAGAGCAGTTCTCCTCACAGTAGTCCTCACAGTACTGTTTATTTTTTTTAAATAATCCCATGTCTAGATTATTGTGTCACCTCTGCTCTGTAAATATTCTTAGGTGGCAAGTTGTCAACCTCAATTTCCTATCTGTCAGCGTGAGTGTGTGTCCCCATGGGTGTGTGTCTGCATCTTGTTTAGATGGGATCTCTGGAGACACTGTGCCTGTGTACCTGAGCACATATAAACTCACACTGGCCTTCCTATTACACGCCTTAAATGCAACACCATAAATCTGCATTTAGTTCCATTTTCTCATTCTTTCATGATGAGGCCCAGTGTTTTAAAGGCATTTATTCTGCTTCATATAAATAATTAATCAGCCAAGTTAATTTGCTTCTGCCTGACTTGGTCAGCTTCATTAACTGCCCTGGAATTGGGAGGATAGACGCGTTGCAGCAATGAGGCCTGTGACCAGCGCACAATAGCTGTAAATCATTCCACTGATTTGAAGAATTCAGGCACAGATATGCACCAGTGTCACTGGCACTTATCCCCAGAGAGACAGAGGGGGTGTGCTGGGATAGATGGCATGTCTGTCTGGCTTTTGTGTATCCAAAAACAAAACCGAGGAGATAACTTGTAAGCAAATAGCTGTGTATTCACTGATTACTGCTGCCATATTTTTACATAAAGCGTGCAGTGGTGCTTAAAACTGCACTGCCAGTATTTGTGTTTTACCCTTTTCAGTTAGATTAAGTTAGGAAAGACAACATTTTTTTCCAACTCAAAGGGATTTATTTATATTCAGACCTGTGTTTTGGTGTTAATTGAGCACCCCTCAAGGATTTGACTGTTTTCGCTCCGCCTCAGATTGGATGTTTCTCATGGAGATCCTTTGGCAGGCCTCACACAGTCGCTCTGTTTCCCATTAAAAAGCCATTCTGCCGTGGTTCTTCAGGGAGCCATGCAAGTAAATATATCCATTTCCATAGAAAGTGTTTTGTTTTGGAGGTCCAGTGTTTTCTTGGGCTCCTCTGCTCTCACTCAACTCAGGTTGGGTTCCTCTCCAATGTGTGCTGGACCCCAGCCCCTCCCCCGCGCCCCCCTCCATATACCTCATAAAGGAGAACACAAACAAAGCCTGAGTCCCACTCACTTCTCTCCGCCCCAGTATGGATTTGTCATCTGCAAAGGATCTGCACCGGAAAAGACAAAACAAAGGAGCTGTTCATTACTGTGTTTAGAAGCAGTCTGTGAATGCGTGTGTGTGTTTGCCTCATTGCATATGCTACAAGCAAACAAACAAGACATGGGGAAGCACAAACCAACAGGGAAACCTGCAATAAAAGTGAAATTGTGTGGGAAGAATATGACAGATGTTTATAGTTTGGCCCACAGTTGAAATGCGACCTCATTGCTGTGTGTTTTAACAGCTGTTTCTCTCTGTCTCTGTCCCTGTTTTCTCCTTTTTTTGCGCCTTCTCTCAGGTTTTAAGTCATGATGCAAGAATCTGGGACGGAGGCGACAAGCAACGGCCCAGCCAATGAAAATGGCGGAATGAGCATGGAGGGAGTACCCAGAGAGGGACAACCAAAAAGTGCCACGCCATCAGCGGAGGTGACTGCAGCAGATTTCCTGCATCTCCAGCAGCACCAGGTAGACCGGCTTTCACACCTGTCTTCACTTTATTAAGCCATGTCAACAGCAGGCCCAATCCGCCTCTTAAAGTGCCTCTTAATATTTAATTCCTCCTCAAAGTACATCTAGTTCATAAACACATTAATATTATTATTATTTATGTATATTGAGGCCCTTTTTTAAATATTTAAAGGAGGGGAAGTGCTCTCTCTGTGTGATTGTTTGGTTGTGAACGTGTTTATCGTAGCATGCTGCATCTGCATTTCGATCAAATATTTATTATGATGTTCAGACATATTTTAAGTATGTAGGTGCCACAGGATTTTGTAGACAGTTAAGGAACCATGACATCCAATTGGATGACAGCATTTTCCTCTGGCTCATTGTAAACACACCTCACACTCACAACTAATGCCACACTCTGCTGTGCTAACCAATGAGGTGAGGAGACAGACGCCGGCGTTATCGTCGGTGAAGCCGAAACATTTTCACCATCTCAGACTTGAGGCAAACAGACAAGCTCTTTCTGTTGGTGTCAGCGTTATGTGTGGCACACGACACTGTGTTTAAGGAAACAACATTGAAAAGATCAGTGTGTCTTCTGCTATCTTGGTCTTTCCGACAGCACAACTAGAGTTGTTGTCAGGAGCTGTTTGGTGATGATGCACGGGCTCTGTGCCGTTGTCTGTTGTCACAGCGCATCCATCAGCATTTGTACAGGGAGGCAAACAAAGCTGTAGCATGGAACAAGGGGGATGTGGCACTGTAACACATAGAGCAAGTTTTATCATTTATCATCTTTCAGCAGAATCATCACGGTATTCTGATGATATGATATTTGGACATTGATACACAGTTCTGTTTTCAAAAATGATGAGAAACAGCAAATTCATTCATATGTCATTTTGACAGTAGGACTAAATCGCTTAGCATTTTGATGAGTCATTGCTTAGCATTTTAGGTGATGTTATACACAGGTGAATACTGTTATAATAGTAGTAGTACACATAAGTTTTATTGTAATATGAAAAATCACAATTTTCAGATGAGTAGCTCAGATTTGACTTCAGTTGTAACATGACCAGAATTTCTGACAGGAGCTTTGTTAGACCGGGCAGATAGGTGGGGATGTAATGTTGAACTTGATTCTTGTAGCACTATCCCCCCACTATAATGCTAATTGCTAATTGTGTGGTAGCACAGACAGAACAGCAGGGCTGCACACAGGAGGAGAGATACACCGGGGAGTTTATTTTCCACTGCCAACGTGAAGAGAAAGCAATGTGTAGATATACCAGCAGGAATGGTGCAGCCAGCCAACATAAGTAGATGGCTATCAGCTGAACAGGTAAAATGCCATTAAGTCATAGCATTTTTTTTTTAATCAATTTTTTGACTTCTTTTTAGTTTTATATGCAAAAACTGTTAATGGGAACAGAACAAAAAAAAATCTTTTGTGCTCTGAGCTGGTGGGGGGGCAACTGAGGCCTGGCAGGCTGCTTGGCCGCAAACTCGGTATGACCCTCTAAGTAACTGTTGTAACGTTGTCATATCTTTCAACTGTTTCCCCCAGTGTGTTTTTTTTTATTTTTATTTTATTTGTAGAATAACTATGTATGTAGCAAATATAAATAATTTGTAGAGTGTCAAACATACATTATGAGCAAAATGTGATGCTCTTGATCTTAGATGTAAGGTGTGTGCTTTGGCCTCTATTAATCACATTTTTTGGTTTAAGTGGTAGAAGAAGTGTTGATTGTTCAGTAAGTACAAAAGATGATTCAGTGTGTGTCCTCTTTTTCAGTCTTAGTCTGTGAAGCCTTTAGGCCTCTCCAGATCATCCCCACTACCCCAGTTAGACCCCAGACCCCACCTCCCACCCATCTTTTTTCCAGCTCCGAATGAGCATGTCGTCAGTGAGAAAATCACAGCCATACTGAATTCATTACTGCAGTAGTCACACAAAACCATGGATAAAATTTCAATAACTGCAGGCCACAGTTGAGTAAACAGTTGCACTGAAACTTAATTCCTGTTGACTTTTCCTTCATTCTTTGCCAGGGGCACATTCTGATTCGCTCTGCAAAGACAACAGGGTTACAACTTTGATAAATGTGAGGCAAGGGGGGAGGGAGAGCACGGGAGAGAAAAGTGTCATGGATGTGCACTTGACACCAAGAAGGGATGGAAATAAAGCCTCCCTGCTAGAATAGAGCCAGTCGTCCAAGCATGCTCCATGTTTTCAAGTCATCCAGAAAGAACTATTGCTCTCCAGCATCTGCCCTGGCATTTAAAGGAAGGAAAAACCAGCAACTCGCTCCATCCCGCTTCAATATATTGCAGTCACATTTTCTGCCCCCTGATTTCTACTGTGGCAAATAACTAAATAATTCAAGTTTATGCAGTTTGAACAAATCCAGTGGTTAATTTGTGTGGCCTGCATGCAGGGAGGTGTATTAATTGTTGTGTGTGATAAATGATGCGCGGATGGGAACGAAGAAAGAGATGTCTCACTCTCAGCTGCTGGCACTGGACTTTGATAGGCTACTTACCATGGTAGTGTTACTGGCAAGAAAGGCAGGCAGTCTTTTTATTCTCCCATTAGACTAACCGAGGATTTTCCCTCATGCACCATGAACCATGTTAATTGTCCCCAGGGCATTACGATCTTCGCTCAATTACTTGATAACTTTTTACTTTTGTGACATTTCACAGTCTTTCTTTTAAGTTTTATTTGTGACTTGCACTAATACGCCTCTAACTGACACACTGAGAATTTTTTTTTTCTGCATTCTTTGTTCTCCACAACACATCCAAGATGCCATTACCCCTTTAGATGACGCAAAAATCAATCTAAAATGTTTTCAGACTCAAAGTGCAAATGTCTGAGAGTCCCTTGAGTGAGCCGGAACAACAAACCTGGCAGTGGCATATCATTTATTCTTATTAGGGAACATAACTATGAAAGACAGTCCTCATTAATAAAGATGGGGGATGAAATAATTGTAATCTGTTTGATCATCTTGATTCTGACAGGGGAATTCATCTTGTTGACTAGTCAGATTTGAGGGAAGTGGACCATAAGCTTGAATTAAGCATGTCTATTAGTAAGTCAAATATGTTTTTTTTTTTAGGGTGAAAAAGGTGCTGCGTGTCTTCTTTTTCCTCAGATGTTGTTGAAATTCAGCAGATTTCTCTATAGGAGGAACTTGATGTGGTATCTGTTGTGTTGTAATGGTTAGACATTTGGATGCACTCGTAAATATTTGTTGTGCATCTTGTTGCTGTGCTCAGTTTGTCTGCTGTTGCCCGTGTATTATTAATAAGTGCCTCTTTTCTTTTCATAACACATGTGTCTGCACCCCTGAATCTGACTGTTTATTTTCTTTCTGTTTTTGTTTGTGTTGCAGAAGTTGTGGTTTTAACGTTATCCACATGAGGAAGTGAAGATACTGCAGGGGCGAAAATAAAACAAAAGCAATAGAATGAAAGCGTTTTGCAATAACCTGTTTTGTGATTTGTGATTTAAATGATTTTGCAACAGGAAGCTGTGTTGTGCAGCTGTAGTTGTCACGTAAACACACTTTGACAGTAATATTGTTAGGGACATTGTATTAGCTCTAGACCTGCTGTCTTCAGGTTATTCACATTTCCTGTGATGTGTGGTCATTTTTAGCTGAGCATCTCACCTGTTTAAGCATGCAAGTTACTCTTTCGCTCAGAATTTGTCTCGTTTGATACAACTGTAGAGCATTAAATATTAATATCCTGTCTTTTAGAAGAGCCCTTCTAATAAACTTAGACTGATTTCTAAAATATCTTCCTCACAGTGATACTGTTCACACAAAAGAAAAACCTAAAAGAGTGATGAATAATTGCTTTTCTTTTATTACATGCACATCCATCTAGCCTACCTTGTCAAACAAGTGCTTGTAAAGATTTTCTACATATTGAAAGATAAGACTAGCTAGCTGCAGATTTTTTTTCTCTCTGCCTTTGTGGTGTAGGTGTCCTTCGTGTTGCGTGTACAGAGACGAGAGAGTGACAAGCATAACAGTGGCCACAGAAAGAGCTGAGCGGGCACACATTCTCTGCTTGCATAATGCAAATCTTACAGTGTCCCTTGTGGAGGCTTGAGAAGGTGGAACTGCACATCTTAACTGTTCTCTGATGGTGAAGTGCTCCATGATAAGCCTCACTCTCCCAGTACACTCACACAGGTACACACACAGATGTGTATTGGCACATACATGCTCAGGCAGAATAGAGGCAGAATAGAGGCCCAAAGGCCAGGCCTTCAAGTGTAGGACCTGCTGGTTTCTGGCATCCAGTCCACATTATGGGCTAATGGTCAGACTGAGAGAGCTAACAGCACCAGGTCAGAGAGGAGGCCAGAGAACGTTTTCTGCCTCAGATCTCTGCTAATCATATGCACTCTGCAGCAGAGCTGAGGGCAAGAGAGAGAGAGAGAGCGCGCTATGCCCAGATTGAAATACATACACTGTTACACAAGAAGAACGCACCCTTATCACTGCGCCTTTGAATTCAATTCCTGCCAGTATCTCTGTATTTGCTCTACAGCAGACTTAGATAGATGTGTGCAGTGCAATGCTGAATATTTAACATGCATGATAAAGGCTTCTTTACTCTGGGTGCTTTTTGACCAATAGCTTTGCTGCGCTATCCCACTGAATGTGTGCTTCGCTCCCGAGGCTTGCCATCTAACTCACACATACAGTTTGTGCATCACACTGAAAGGATACTCCAACATCTCCAGGAGTTCTCAGGTATCTTCATGTATACTGTTCATATTGTCACAGGAGGCCAAGCAAAGGCTCCGGCTTATTGGAAAATCTGGCAGAGAGGATAACATCAGTGTTATGACACTGCATATTGCCCCTAAATTGCTTATTGGTAAAATGATAGTGCTCGTCCAATTTGA
The DNA here is from genome assembly GCA_015106735.1 of Paratilapia polleni. Taxonomy (NCBI): domain Eukaryota; kingdom Metazoa; phylum Chordata; class Actinopteri; order Cichliformes; family Cichlidae; genus Paratilapia; species Paratilapia polleni. Next base: position 5,715 of record VUQI01000378.1, on the reverse strand, counting down.
ATAATTTTATGGAATCCCTCACAGAACAGTTTAATTATGTTATCACACAACTGGCAACATCTGTCTTTATACCACAGCACATGACAGTTTTATTACAGGCTGAATTTCTTTGCTGGTTCTGGCAATTGATGTGTGATCTGATTAATAATCACACAGATGGAGGTGAAAATTGAACAGAGCTGCGTTGCTATGTCGAAAAAAAGGGGAAATAATTGTTAAAGGAAAAAAAACACACAGCCTCTGTCTCTGAAAATATCCTGACCGTTTTTACTAATGCTCGCACTTCCCTCAGTTGAATCATCTTTTTTTTAAACACAGTTACACACATTTATACATCTGAAAACAAAATTTGTTAAGTCTAGGTGCAGCTTTTCATATCCTTTTGTCACCCAGGTTTTGTTGGTGAACTTTCAGGAGATAAACCACCCGCCACCTCTTTTTTGTCTTATGGACGCCTTCCAAAACAGCCTATGAACTCATCCATTTTGTTGAGTCTACCTCCAGCCGCCGCTCTCCGACTGACAAGAGATGAAGCGCAGGTTACATGTGTGCCGAAGCCCATAGTTTAAAATAGTTGACTGTTGCTTGGGTCGACATCCTGTTTACACACCCTGCCTATGTGGGCAGCAGGAGGGGGATCACAGGAGTTGTTTGACATTGTGGTAATCAGAATGGACACACTTAGAAGCACACACACATTGAAGCACCCTCACTCATCTCTCCCTGTAGCTCAGCACAAAAATATGCTCTGAAGTAGCTTTTCTTTACTGTCAGAAGTTGATTTATGTTAAATAATTAAGTTTTCGCTAACATGGTTTGGGACAATGCTTGCATGGATCAGGGCAGTTACATTTTTTTGTAGCAAAGGAAAAGGAACAAAATTAAGATAACCGAAAATCTAAAACATGACATACACAAGAGAAGCAGTTTTCCTTATCACTGGCGTTCTTATAAACTTAGTAATTTAATGGTTATTTACAAAGAGTTTCATCCATAGTAAAACACCAAACAGTCGTTTTGTACTTTTCCAGATTTTAAAGGCATTAGATTTGCTTAATACAGGCTGTTTTCTAAACATTTGGCCCAAAATTAATCAGGTTTTTGTGTGCATTTGCATGACAAAGACAGGCTTGGGCAGTTCAAAGTTTAAATGCTTCAACTTAATCAGCAAACCTCTCTAAGCTCCAGCATATCACATGACTAGACAGGTTCCTTTTTTATAACATATTAGCTAGAAAACATTTAAAATATCTGGTTCAGAGGTATCAGTGGTTTTAGGGGACAAATCTAATGCTAACAAGCTGGATGTAAACTTGGGTTTTGGAATAAATAGATGGTTGAAGAGTATCAAGATTCTAACCAGATGTATTATATTAATATGGCATTTGAGTGCATCCTCAGTCTTTAGGTGAAACACACAGTTTGTTTCCCAGCGGGAAAATTGTGGAATCTGTCAAGGAAGTGTGGACGTACAAATGCCTCCTATGTTAATGATGCAAGTGTATGCTGGTATCATTAGCAAGAGTGAAGTGGCTCTCATTGTGTGGCGCCCGGATCATCTTTGATGGCCATGGTCTGCATGTTTGTGCTGAATTGGGCAACTCTAAACTTTGAGCAGGTGTCTGAAGCAGCTGGCTGGAGGCAGACAGGGAAACACGTCTACATCAGTTCAGTATTAAATGGCTTAGAGAGAGAGAGGCCTCGGCTAGCCAGAGGACTAATGGATCCTCAATGTTTTATTTAAAGTAGTGCCAGCAACAGCTTCTGAATGCTCCACATCAACATGCACACACAAATCGTCACACGTGCACACACACACACTCAAGCAAACAGAGTAATTTAGCGCTGTTTAGCTGAACAACTTGTGTGTTTAGTGTTGTAAATAAGTAACCGTTTTAACAGGGCCTCAGGAGGCTGTGGTTGGGAAAGTACACGCTCAGACATGACTAGCTTTAATGGCCATTGTCAAAACAGAGATTAAACAAAACCCTTTGGAATGTTTACATTTAGTTGAATAATAATCCCATTTTAAGGAGATGCCGTTCTTTAAGGATAGCCAATCTGACCCAATTTATTAGGAATAGACTTAAGGATGCACAATTCCTCATGGGAAAACATTCAAGCGCAGTGCCTATTCATTTTTAATGAGAGCACTACTTTAAAAACTTCATAGAATTAATATGTATCAGTGAAGTCTTTCCTGTGCACAAAACTTCAGGGTAATTAATATTCATAGGCTGTGCTTGTTAACACCCCCAGTGCTTGTGCAATGTAGATCCAATTAACATAGAATGGACCCCAAGGATTTGGGCAGATAAGGGTTAAATGAGCTATTGAAATTGAAACCGGGACTGTCTCCTTTTAAAACACTTATTTGTTCCAATAAGCCCTAATCTTTGTTGCAGATTAAGGCATCTTTTGGGTGCGCATGTGAATGCCTACAAAGGTAGAGTTGCCTCAGTCTATATGTGTGCATGAAAATATTGATGCGTGTGCATGTATGCATGCATGTGCATGTGGACGTGTGTGCATGACACATGCAAGCATGTGCACTTGCTTGTATACATGTATTCATAGGGGGCATCCCCTACACAGCTAGGCTAATGTGAAAAGCCTGTAGTGAGCCTGCCTTTTATATCTTATTCATAATCTCTTGGCACAATGTGGGTAATAGACGTCAGTGTTCATCCTTGGCATCCGCCTTGAAGTCCTGGTCAGGCTGGACGACAGGAGGAAGTTCTGGGGTACTAACAGGAGCTAGGTGATTACACAGTAGCAAAATGCCACCTGCTGCCGTTTGTTGGCACAAAGGCTGCAGATATTGCTCCCTGGAGTACCCTGGAACAACTGTGCTTCCCAAGGACTCAGTGTTTAAGAACAAGTCTAAGCTATAGGAGGCAACAAGGATATCATGGCTTAAAAAGAAATGTGTGCAGAGATTGTTTCTTATCTTCTTGTTAAGGTTTTGCTTTATTTTCATTGATGTTAATGTGACAGCCTAAAATCATGCCAGGAGAAAAATATCAGTGAAGCAGAATGAGCACAGATGTGTTTACATTGAGGAAAAGAAACTTGACTATAGCTATAATCTGCCTTTAACTACATGAAATTAAGCTAGGAGATTTGTTGCTTTTCACTGGCCAAGATATTTTGGCCTTAAATCTGTAGCGTTGGTCAGGCCCCAAAACCCTGATGACGACATGATCAAGGTTGATTTGTCAGATGTTTGGAAAGCTCCCATCAGAGCCACAGAACCCAGGATCCAAATGTTTTTACAGGCTGAGATATAGTCCCCATGACAAGAAGGTAGGTAGATAGATAGATAGATAGATAGATAGATTAATTTTGTTGCTTTAATAAAAATTAAAATTCATTACATGCCAGCACCTTACATAACTGTGTTAGAATAATGTAAACTTTGATTCAGTACAGTGCTAGCGCACAGTGTATATTTCTTGTTTCTGTTATATGTTTTAAAAAAAAGTTGACAGCCCTGTTTTGTGCACGCAGGGTAAAATATGATAAACTACCAATTCTGATGATCAAATGAGCCTTCATTGAAGCAAATATCTATGGACAGCCACACCACGTATAGGTCTCTTAGAGTAAATTTGATTGTTTGACATGTATCCACCCATCAAAGTGTGTATGAGTGATTAATAACAACCCCCTGTGCATGTTCAGCGGTGACATGGCCTCTATTTGAGAGAAAAATGGCACAGGTCGGTATTCACTGGTGAATAGCTGTATACCATTTAGAGAATGAAATGCCATGATGGGATGTCTTGTCATAAATAAAAATGATGGCACCTTAGCATCCTGTGAATGACATGTGCCATAAATACTTAGCCAGGCCAGAGACAATGGTTCAAATAAATCCTCCTGCAACCCTTTTCTCTCTATAAAAAATAATATATATATATATATATATTTTTTTTTTATAGAGATATATTATTTAAATGAACAATGAAAACAAATGTTTTTCCTTCCCCAGTTGCTGACAGAGAGACCTCCAGGACAGTGTGTTCTTCTCCCTCACTGTGGTCTCTGATACGCTGTTGTTATTTGCTTGTTTACAATCTTTGACATGATGTAATGGGATGGCTGTGAAAGTACTAGCCAGTAAATGGCACAGAAAATAAGACAGTCCTTTATGTCTCCCTCCTCTGCTTTTCTCTTTGCTCCCTCCCTTTTTTTTCTCCTTGTTTTTCCCTGCAAACGGGGAATATGTTCTGCATTTGACTGAAGGAACATGAGCCTTGAATATAAGTGACTGTTTTTTGCATTAGGTACTCCCTGGAGGTAGGGGGGGAAAATATCATGTCCCTGCGTGAAATGTGAATGTGAAATCTAGCAGAAAGAAATATTTATGACCATTTTCTGCTTGATTAGAGCTGGATGACATGCCTTAGGAGACAGTGAGTGGACAAAAGGCAGCAGTACCGCTTCTGGGTGCATGTTAAAGAAAGAGTTGTTTAAGGAGGACGCCATTCTGTCCGTGGACTGTCTGTGGGTGGGATGGGGGTCTCGGTTGAAGCATGGTAGGGGAAATTGAGTATGGCCAACAGGAGTGTAGTGAGAAGCGCATGATCTATCACTGGTCTTGTTCTCACTGACATGAGAAACACAAGTCATTTCTCTCAGATGGCCAAGCTAAGTGTAAAACCTAAAACAATGGTGTAAGTGTGGTTCATTGAGAAGCAGAACTAAACATGAGCATGAATTGAACGGCTTGGCACCCATACATGCTTTAATGTGTCAGTTACACATTTCACTCCTGGCAGCAATTTATTAATCCATTTAGGTGAGCTGGGATTTAGTCCAAGGCACAGTCAACTGTTTAACGTTACTGCAGTGTTAGACAGACATTTGAGTTAGGTTTTATTGCTACTGTCCAATTCCTTAAACCAGGCTGCCTTTTGGGTACTTAGACTACTAACCTTTATTCAGTTATGTTCAGTTATTAAGTGTTGATTCTGTACTCTTGAAGGTATATTAATTCAGTGCTTCAGATGATGTCTGTGCATTAAAACAATATAAAACCCTATTTTAATGTGCTGTTATTTAATCATACATATTTTTAACGAAGTTAACTTGGCAGTTTCCAAAGTCATAGTCATGAATTTCAGACAAAATTCACCAATATTCTATACATTTAAAACTACTATAGTCCCACTGATGAAGGTAGCTTTAATGTTGCTTTTTGCAAGGATAAATCCCCCTTCATTTGGCATTTATTTAATCCGTAAATATTAATAAAGTAAAAACAACCACCCACAAGATGAAATGATATAAATGGCTGAATTTTAAAGAGGGCCTTCTTACCTCTTCATTTGAAAGGGTCTCTTGGCCCAACAGGCTCTCAGCATGTTGTTTGATACAGTGAGTGACAGTGCTTTTGCAGCTCATATGTCAGGAATTACTCCAAACAAGGATATTTTCAAATCACATGTGTGCTGTAGGTGAAGTTGATTTTCAGTGAAAGGACTAGACATCAAATGCAACATTTTACAGCAAACCTTAGGTAGTACTGAAATTTTAGTTACCATTATTGTGCGTATTACATTATATTATACTGTTTGTGCCTTTCAAAAGCTCAAAGGGCCACTTAGAAACTTTATATTGTGTGGAAATATACTAGCCAATGCTGTTTTGTCGGCCCGGTGACATATTTAATATTCAGTACGTTGTATTAGCAGGCAAAAAATGGCACCC
>VUQI01000374.1:26694-42142 GCA_015106735.1 Paratilapia polleni | reverse complement strand
CAGATGTGTCTCTCCTACAAAAGGATAATCTTCAGGATGGTGGATTAAGCCAGCTTTTGGATTATAATGCAGAAATGGAAAGGTACAGGTCTTTTGCAAACTTTTATAAAACCAATGGGGCATTTCCACAGACTGCTAAGATTGCCCGTATCACAACGCCCATTTTTCCCAGTGCTAGAATTGGTATGTCCCCTTGGAACTGTGATAACGCCATGCTCTGGGGAAGGAAATCAGCGGCAATAAACCCTAATAGGACCAGCATGCATAGAAATGACTCCCAGAGGCCGGGGAAGCCTGGCGTGCCGCCAGAGACGCTGCAAATGGCAAATAATAATTTCCTCTCTACCTTATCCCCCGAACACTGCAGACCTTTAGCAGGAGAATGCATGAACAAGCTGAAATGCGGCGCTGCTGAAGCAGAGATAATGAATCTCCCAGAACGCGTTGGAACTTTTTCCGCTATTCCGGCTTTAGGGGGCATCTCATTACCTCCCGGGGTCATCGTCATGACAGCCCTTCACTCCCCCGCAGCCTCAGCAGCCGTTACAGACAGTGCGTTTCAAATTGCCAATCTGGCAGACTGCCCACAGAATAATTCCTCAGCATCCAGTGGAAACCCAGCAAAGAAGAAAAGGAAAAGGTGTGGGGTCTGTGCACCCTGCAGGCGGCTAATCAACTGTGGTGTCTGCAGCAGTTGTCGGAACCGCAAAACGGGCCACCAGATCTGCAAATTTAGGAAATGTGAGGAGCTGAAAAAGAAGCCAGGCTCATCGCTGGAGGTGAGAACCGGGGCTCTGCTTCCCCTTCTTTTGTTATTATCCCCTTGCACTCCAAAGCATTAACCTTTTCATCCAGTCACGTTCTAAGCCCTTGAAAATTGTTTCCATGCCCACCCATGCCTGAACATCCCCCCGGTTTCTCAAATCTGCCTACCCGCCTAGCCTAATTGGCAGTAATTAGGGGTGTTTGTGCGGAGCGCAAGCTGAGCTTGGCTCAGACACCCCTAATTGCTGCCAGTCAGGCTGGGGCTGGAATGCATCCGAACAACCCCGAGCTTGGCTCAGCTCCAAGCAGGGCTGGGAAATGGTTTTCAGCAGAGAGCCATCTCTCTCTGCACCCGGTCATTTTAACCAATTATGGAAACCGTCTCTGGATGGGGAGAATCAATATCCCACAAAGCCTCAGCCTCCGACCACCAAGAGATGGCGAGAGTGATGGCAGAGCTGCTGATGGCGTTTCTCAAAACATCCCCCAAGTTTTATGTGGGGAGGGGAATGAAGCACCCAGACTGATCCCTTCACACTTATCCTGTATGAATTGATTGCGCATATCCAGTGGGGTGGAGATAAAGTCATTTTATATTATATTTGCATCATTATGGGCAATTATGTATCAGTCTGGGGGGCATGATGCATATCAAGAAGGATACAGAGGCAAAAAAAATTCTGGTTGACTTAGGAAAGGGAAAAACATATTAAGCACTGGCTTAACTGACAGGTAGCAAGAGGCTTCATTAGGACACAGGGCAGAATTGTTTTTAAAGATTTGTTTTAATTGATCTATTTACCGGCTGACATTTGGTTATCAAGGGCAAAGGCAGAATATGAATGTTGACTTGCAAACATGGTTCTGTTTACCCTGAGATTTTGACTTAACATGAGCCTGTATGGATGAGTTTCCATCGAATGCAACCCACATGCCAGATAATTTCTTCATTAATCAAGACATTACATAGGGAAAAAACAAGGTTAATTCAAAAATATCACCTAATCCACCTATGGAAAAGCACCATGTATGGATGCATGCTTTGTTAGCTCTGACGTCAAGATATCAGTTTGTCTGATTCTCATTTGGACCTGTGGTGTTCACATGTGTTTTTCATAAACTCCATAATGTAATGTTGACTGCACCAATCCCAAAGACAAAGTGGACTGAGACGCTACCTAAATGCTGATGCATTTTTCTTTTCTTTGAGTGTTATTATTTAGTCATATGATTCTCATCATAAATGCCAGTTGTATTTGCTACATGGAGATTTTCTGTTAATTCAGTAACAGTTTGACAGCATGTCGATCATACCTAATATCCCTGATTAGGATTTTAGCACCCTTTAATCATTTTGACATTCCCAAACCTCAAAAGCTTTGCCCCTTTGTCAATGACGCAGAAATCTAGAGGTCTGTTTTACTCACTTTTGTCCCTTAAACTGATCAGTTGTTACAAGCAAGCTGTGTAGACACATCTTCAAAGTTTTCATTTAAATTCCAGTCAAGGTACATCTTTCAAAAGTTCTAAATTTATTAAGATGATTTGTATATAAAGTGAAAATGTTTATAAGTTCACCTTCTCTCTGTAATTGAGTCTGAATCGGTTTCCTTTTAAAAAACAGGTGAGAGAATCTGCCAGTGAAGTGAGATGATTTCAACCTTTTTGGAAGAGAAATCAACATTTAAAAAAAAAAAAAAAAAAAAAAAAAAAAAAAAAATAGATTCATAAAAATAGTAGGTGTGTATGAACCAAACAAAAAGTGACTCTATGGGAAGGAGAGTTTACATTTTAAATATTTTTAAACGTTTGGTGGAGCCATACAGAATAAAACGTGTCAGATTTGAATGTTTCTCTTAAAGCCTGCTGAAGATTAGACTTGGAAAAGCTGGTAAAGACTATACTGTATGTGTGACTTGTCATACAGTGTGGAAAACACTGCTGTTAACGGAAAAAAATTAAGGTTTAAGAGTTTAATTAAATGGGCCATTAAGGGGGTTATTGACTATGGACTGGATGTGGATATTGCAGAGGTGTCGATCTGAAGCTCATTTAATGCTGACTCTATACATGATGTACTAACAGGTGTTCCAAACAGGTGTCCAGGAAGCTGGACCCAAGCTCATAATCCATGGGTAGCCTCACTTTTGGAAAACATCCATTTGCAAAGAAGGTTAGAATTACCAAGGGTGTGAAGCCCCCCCAAACAAATCCTGACTTGGTTTTAAAAGCTTTTTCTCTGAGTTCAGTAATTCATGGTATGGACTTCTCCAGCAGTAATTGTTATTTTTGACTCTGCGTCCGTAATTACAGGTGCGCCTTCTGCTGTGAAAATGGGCTTGCATTTAAAGGCATCTCAGAGGTGTGAAGTTGTGCACTTTTATGTACATTAACACTGAGTGGGTCTCTTTTCACCTTGTTGATGGTGCTCAAAGTTCATTGGGATTTTATTAAGAAGTGTGAGCAATCAAATGCTGCACTGAGTACGGAATACGTGCAGCATCACATGTGAACAGTAACACGTAGTCATACACTGTATCTCACCTTTTCTTCTTCTTCTTCTCTCACACATACACACAAGATGTATGCAAACACACACCCCCATCTAGCATCTAACTACGCAGTCACAAACGCACACGCTGAACATGAGCCGAGTCTACCTTTTGCCTTGGAAGAAACGATAAGCTACTGGCAGCCAGTTAGATTTGCCTGTCAGTGTTTTCCACATGGGAATCACCCTGAACTAATTATATCTTAAGCAGCGGTGGAAATGCAAATCGGAATTTTACTCACACCCCTGAAATCGGAGAGCCAATTTAATCTAATACCCCCTTTAATTTAGCGCGCTAATGCAAGGCCCTAGAGAATTGCCCTCTGTCACCGCTGTGCTGTTCTGCAGCAGATTCTGCTCTCTGTCTGCTCCTTCTCTGTGCTGCTCTCAGGCTCCAGGATGGATTAGTCTGGCAGAGGAATCTCATCTAACCTAACATTTCCTGAGCAGTTACCTTTGCATAGCTTTAGCTCAGATGGCTCAAAGGTCCTTCATTAACTTTCAAATGCTATACTTGTATGAGGGTAAGCCGTGTCTTCACCTCTGTTTACCTCACCTGTGTACCGCACTTTAACTTCTATTTCTGCAAAGAGTCTTCTTTTAAATTTATAAATATTATCAGGGAAGATATAAAACATTAAAAATACAAAGAAAATACTGACATGGTGTGAGAGAATTTATATGTCCTTATCAATTTCACCCCTTATAATTATGTTCACTAACCCCTCAATACAGCTTTTGGCCTTGTTGTAAACATAACCTAATCTTTCTTCTCAGAGTATTATAAAAGAGTCTCAAAATTAACATTATGTTACTGGAGTGCTGCTGTAGCTCACCTGTTTCCGCTCTCAACCCATGCACCAAAGGTGCTGCAGGGGGTGGGTATCTAATAAAAAGCCACAAATGGCCAAAAATAGGTCTTAAAAAAACATTGTGTTACCATAAGAAAAATATGTTGGATTTTTGCTGTTTTTGTTTGCTTGTTTCCAATTTTTTTTTAACCCTTCAGGTTTATATTAGAACACAAAGGGCCTTTGTGTCCAACAAGTGGCTCAGTGGTATTCTAGGTTATGCAGGCATTCAAATAACCTGAGTTTATTGGTGTGGCTAACATGAACTATTTAGGTTAAAGATAATGCAGATGTATTCATAAATAGTGTGAACTGAATGTGTCTCAGAAATAGCATGAAATCTTTTGTTAAAGCTTTAAAACAGTTTTTTTTTCCTGAGAAATCTCTATACACGGACTTTACTTTTTATAATTTATCAGTTCAGTTGTCATAGATTTCATTATAGATAGCATGCATCTAGACTGAAGCAAGCAAGCCAGGCCAAATCATGACCAGTCTGACCAGTTACTACAAGAAATTCTAGCTAAGCTACGAAGTCAGCTGTTGAATTTTACAAAATTGTACACACTGCATTTATAATGCATGTGTTTTTCAAGGTTTTCCTCATGAACATCTGTCATTATTAAAGACTGTAAATCAGGAATCGCATGCCTACAAACATGTCTAAAACAACACGGTCTGCAATTAAATAATCCGATAGAATATAATGTCCTTATAATTCCAATTGGAAGTTCACTGGCTTATTATAAAGCAGGTAGTATGTTGACTGGAACAGTTTTACTTAAACAGCACTTCTGTTTTTACATTAATAACACTGAAAAGACAAAGAGACATACTTGAAATAACAACGTCCTGAGAGCCTGCTATTTGAATAGCAACATAACAGTGGAGAAAAAGCGGAAAAGGACAAAGCCAAATCCTGCTGAACAGATTCCTCTTTCAATTAACAAATGTCAAAGGCCAGCATCAAGTCATGTGCAGAAAAACAGCATCCCAGCGTAGAGAGATGTTTTCTCTCTCCCTCCCTCCCTCCTTCTGTTCTTTGTGCTGTGTTGATATGACTACATGAAATGGGTGAGATGAAAAGGTGGTATGGCTGCCTGGAAACCTTTGCTATTGTGATAAAAGACAAGGCCCAAAATGGTAGGAAGTGGGACCTTGAGTAAAATAGCTTGGATTCAGCCCCTTAATGAGAGTGCGGGAGCCAAATAAGCAACGGCAGCCAGGTCTAATTTGTTTTAGGTGTGCTCAGAATAGATAAGGACAAATCTGTGGCCTTCACCCCCTCCCACCAACCTTTGCCTCCCTGGAGATAACACCGAGTGCTTCCAGTCAATCTCCATGGGCAAAGGAAAGGAGGGAATGAAATAAAAAAAGCAGCGAAAGAAAAGCCTGAGGGACATACAGCCTTTAGATCTGCAGATCTCTAACTTACTGGATTTATTCAAGCTTTAAAACTGCAGATTAATTTGGTCGCAGAGGTCTAGGGGAGTGTGAAAAAAGAAAAAGGAAAAATGAGACCGTACGCTGCTGCGCATCTCAACCTAAAGGGCAACAGTAAGCTCCTGTCAAGACAATGGGATTTTGCCATCTGAACCACAACGCAGACCGCTTAATTATACACATCTTTCCTGCAAGCTACCCTCAGCTACTTAAGAGCATGGGCCCCCTTAGTCATTGTCATGCCCTTTTTCCCCAAGATTGGTTGTGCCATGTGGCTTTTCTGTCAGCTTCCATTTGCAGTGAGTAGCTGTCTACCTTAGGTCTTTGCTGTGCACGGAAAGGCACAACTGCACAGGACTGTTAAAGAATTCATCGTCTCTGCCACTGTCACCAATTAAGGCCAAAGCGTAATTGGAGGCGTCCGGACGATGCCCTTACATTATGTGGTCTGTCGCCTCCTCTGCCCCTGCTTGATTTAACATCCCTAGTTCAGCGGTAAAAGAGAAGTCATTGTCATTGTCTTTATTATAGTGCGAGGGGGGAGAGAGAGAGAGAGAGAGAGAGAGAGACAGGGAGACGGGGATGGGGGTAAAAAAGCAGCTCAGCAGAGGGTGGACAGCGTGAAAGAGCAGGTGCGGGAGGACGTTAATGTGTGGCACTTTAAATTTTAAACAGATGAGAATACATTATTGATGATGACTCTGGCTGAGAAGTTAAAAGGTATCTCGTCATTACTGAGAGCTTGTACGAAAAAGTGAGAGAAAAGTCTTCAGTAATTGCATCAGGGGACTTGACTGAGCGCAGAGCAACAAAGTGTTATCATGATGCTGAGTTCTTTACTGTTTTTCTGTTTTTTTTTTTTAGATAATGCCCTAATTCAGTGGGTAAAATGAATGAATAACAGAGTTGTTTTTCGACATGCTACTCCTCAGTTCCAGTGAACTATTACTCAATACTACTGACCAGTTCTTTGTGGTTAAATCAGACATATATTGGGTGGCTGTATTATTACAGTGTCCTTATGACAAGAGTGAACTACACAGGAAAATGATCAGTTGTGGACTGGGAACAGTAGTTCCAACCCAGTGGCTACCTGCTGAGAAAATCACTCAATATAATCATTTTAATCATTTACCTGTAGTCTTACACTGGTTTCTTCATTTTAATTCATTCATTATACATTTCTGTAGTAGTGTGGCTCTGGTCAATGCTGGTCTTTCACAATGACTTTGACCTTTTTGTAATTTAAATCCAGGTTAAGCATCTTGAAATATCTTAAAGTCAAAGCTAGGAATTTAAACAAAAGAGCTTTTTAAGAGCATGTCTGCACAAGACATAAAAACCAAATATTTCTGTAGAAAAGTCTTTATGCAGAGACCTTCTTGCAACAGAGTAGCCTCAACGTGTCTCTGGACTTTCTTTTACCTCTGCTAGTATGTGCATGAGGCTGAAAGGGCACCAGTATTTAAAAGATGCAAAGTTAATTCAGTCCCCTGTTATCTAGTTTGTAATAAAGGATAGACTCAACCTGATCTCATAGACATATATAAAATGACCATAAACACATAAATGGTGGTGGTGGCCTGTGACATTGTAAAATTACTTGCCACCACCACGGAAACAATGCAGAAACAATGGAGCTTTGTTGTGGAAACTCAAATTCCCTGTTGGAGATGTTGCTGCAGCCATAAAGCCACTGAAAAGGTGCAGGGCATGGTGGTGAATCAAATCAAAGACTCTCATTCAGAAGACTTAGATTCCTGTGGGATCAGCCTAAAGTTTTGGTTTAGTTTGGTTTAGGCAGCAAAACGTCTGGGTTGAGTTTAGGACTGATCACAGATGCAGTCGTGAACAGCCGTATGTAAGTGTGCAATTTTGTGTGGTGCAGACCAATCAAATATGCTACTAGAAGTTGTGTGTGTGAAAAAGTTTAAATAAAGGAAGCAGCAGTATGCATAACTGTGGGCTATGTGGTGTATTTCTCCTTGTAGGGAAGCACAATGCATGTATTTGTTACACAGTTTAAGAATGATGTTCTTTGGATGGGTAGGTTAAGTTATAAGTGTATAAATGCATTATTCCCAGCATAGTTGTTTAAAAGAGGGAAAGATGGTATCAGATTGGTATTCTTAAGGCTGTGGTATCACTATTGGTGTCAGGCATTAAAAAAGCATTATCAAGCCATCCGGGTTTAGGCACAGTATTGAGCTACAGGTTAACTGTATTTTGGCTCAAACCCAACCAGCATAGTCAGACATAACATGCAGAAAACTCTCTTCAAGTTGCATTTACACCTTAAATTTACACCATACCTGTCTTTTGCACACAGCTATGTTCTGCAAAGTAATTGAGTAACTTGTATAGTACTATATACTATATGTGTGCAAGATAGACAACTAAGTATCAACTAACTAAGACACACCATTCAACTGTCTTTTGTATAAGAAGATGCTAAGTTCGTGCATAGTACTCACAACTGCACAAAGCTCCAGCAAACCAGGAATATTTGAGAATTTTTTTGTCAGAATTTGAATGAAAATGTATTGTAAAGGAATGCAGCATTCACTTTTCATAATCCTCAAACTTCTTTTACACATTCACACCAAATGTTCAGTAACAGAGCCTGAGGGTTATAAACTTACCTTGTAGGAATCCCTGAATCTGGTGGCTATCGCTAAACACTCATAGATTAAGGCGAAACAGCAAATTCACAAGTGGCACCATACAGCAGGCCTTTTGCCAGCAAAAAAAGTAGAGCATCATGTTAGTTGCACCTGCCGCCCTCACGCAAACTGAACATTTCTCTTGCTTCATCAGATAAGGAAAAAGAGGCAAAGGGACTGCCTGAATATGTATCAGTGCCTATATTTTTAGCTCAGTCGAGACCCGTACTGTCTCCCTGAAATGTCAGGTGTCAGTGTTTGCCGTTGTCATTGGACCACCAAAAAAATGACCCATTTGTTGTTGTTTTTTGTTTTTTAATTTTATTTTTCATCAGCTATGACAAAATAGTTATTATTTCAGACAATAACAGAGACAAGAAGGCCACTGACCTTCTACATCACAAAACATGTCAGTGAATCAGCTCTGGTCACATCTTAAACCTTTAACCATTTCATCTGTTCCATGTGATCACTAATTATTGAATTCATCATCTCTCTGAATATGCTAAATAGACTATCCCTTCATTTCCTTATGATATAGTAGGCAATTTAAATACAAAAACAGCAATCAGCTGTTGACCACATTACCCCAGGCACAAAAAAAGTTTCACAAAGATAAAAACCATCCTGTACATTCAGTACTCTGACCCATTCAAAATGAACTACCAGATTTAAGTCACTTTAATGGCTTTGTTCCATCATCTGTCCAGCATGGCTAAATCAAACCTCCTGACAGTTCCTGAGGTCAGAACCAAAAACACAGAGAGCCAGCCTTTGTTAATTACTGCTATGGCTCTGAATTTGATTAACTAACATGAAGACATTATCCTCATTCTGATATCAAAGGTTTGTTGATTGTAGACCAGTGAATGAAGATACTGCAAAAAATTATTTGAACTAGAGATGCTTTCTGTGTAAACAGATGAGAAAGCAAGTGCAGTGGAAGGGCTATACTAAATCATGTCAAACAAATCACATCAAAAAGTATTTTTTAAAAGAATTTTAAATGACATTTCATCTGCTTGCTGATTCAACAAAATCTCTTTGTTTAATGCCCATCCCATCTGGCCTAACGGCGAACCTCGATACTACTAGGGATGTCATGGAAACTGATACTCACAGTACCTTTCAATACCAAAATACTGGAATCGCAATGTTTTTTACTACCATTGGTACCAAGGCTTCTTCCAGAAGTGACAGGGGCAGCATATGCATACAAGAGTTAAAGTCTATCCTTACATGCTGAAGAAGAATGATGCCCACAAGCACAGCAAAAACTGTACTACATGTGGAGGATAGCGACTGGTGCAGCTGCCATGGTAGCGCCGCCACAACTCATTGACAAGAAAGACAGAGAAAGTATGGAAGTACTTTATGTTGTTATCCTGAAACAAATGTTACCTTTTTTTTGAGAGAGCACACTGCCGATGTGAAATCAAGAATGTTCCGTAGGCTAAAATGTTTGCAATGGCTAACATTATTTAAATGCTTAAGGCTTCAAAACTGGACTTCACAAACCAGCGGGTGACGTCACGGTAGCTACGTCCATCTTTTATACTGTCTGTGGTTATACCTCGTGGTAATGTTAGCAGGTTACTCGGCAACCATCCTAACATTTCAGTCCGTGTCCTGTCAACAAAATATAATGTGTCTGCCACCACCAAGTGAGTGATTTAAAATGACTTTTTAATAGAGTTAATAAAGTAAATGGGAAAATCTTGACATCCCTAGCTACTACTGTTAGCTTCTCTTTCTCTACTTAGCCTGTTATTTACAACTGTGTTATTAAATTCATCTTCTGCCCCCCCCCCAAGAAGTTATTTTCCCCCATTTTAACCACTGTGATATCTTTACAGATACTTAAAACATGAAATCCTCAAAACAAATAATCCATTAACAGTATAAGTTCTGCTCTGTTGGGCTTTTGTTAAATATTATCATTACATGATTGGTGAAAGTGGTTATAGAGGGTGGGACACCAAACACAGTTTATGTTCTCGAGTTATCATGAAACAAACAGTAAATAAACATCATAAAAAATTATGTTAATTTGATCCTTTTTTCCTCTGTGGTCAAAGATTAGTGATGTTAAACAAACCTTAAACAGCATCCAAAAATATGGAATGTTCCAGTTTTCTTGTTAGTGGGATTTTTTTCCCACATTTTTGGTTTACTGATTATGTATTTTACAGGGATTTCTCTTCTACTGGAAACTTAAATCTCAGAATGTCCAAGATACACAAGTATGCAAAATTTGTATGTAGGTAATGGTCTAAAGCATGGGTCCTTTACATTTGTACAGCTAAACAATATGGATCCAGTATGTAAAAAAAGGATGCAGCTGGACAGACACACTAAGGGTTTTATGCTTATAAGTTAAAAGGCAGCAAATGACAGATGGCCTTGTGCCATTCATCTGAGAAAAACTGACGTGAAAGTGAATTTGTGAGTGACAACTTGTGATGGGAGAAATCGGTCAATGTGGTTTAAGCATCTCAGTTTCTGCAAGTCAAATCCTCGCATGCTGCCACCTCCTCTATTGTGGCTCTGCTCTCAGATTATGAATATTTCATGCCGAGCATCTGACACCGTGCCCAGAAAGATATTTCAAGTTTTTTTTTTCCCTGTCAGAAACCCTGGGGTTAGAGAGTGTCACAGAGGTGTGAAGTCAGTCTGTGGTCCCCAGGCAAAGGATAGGATTTATGATGCACTCGTTGATGACATCAGGTGGATATTTCTTTTTTTTACTGCTGAGCCCCTTTGTCCTCCATGAGTGATAAACCAGTGAGCTGTTCACGGTTTGTGTCATTCCTTAAAAGATCTGTCTGCGGCGTTGTGTTGAGTAGAGAAATGATTTCAATCTGCTCAGAGTGCAAGCTATGTTTTGACAAACTGTGACCAGTTTCACCGTCTGATCAGTGTGGTGTTGCAATGACTAAGCAGGTGGGAGTGAGCTTGGATTAGCCCTGTCTTAAATGCTTCCTTTAGCATATTACCTGCCCACTAATAATATCTCCCTTGTTTTTATCTTTGTCAAGTTTCACGAATCCAGTTTAACTAAAGCTTACTTATGTAATTCCTCACTTTAGGTTGCTTCAGGTGGAATATTAGTCATATGACTCTAACTAGATGACTTTAATCCTTGGAAGGGAGGTTTTTTCCACATGCATAGAGACCATCAAACTTTTATTGTAGGCATGTCTCAGCTAAATTCAATTAAACCAAATTAATACTTCTTATACATGCAGCCTCACTTTTTCCAGTAGTATATATAAATGCAGCAGTGCAGTGCTTTCCAACCTTTGTGGCTTGTGACTTCTTAAGAGGGAATTATGCGAGCCCACGCAGAGAATCCTGTGATGGGTATGGCTCAACTCCCAAATCTCAAGCATGTATTGTGCAAACCTGTGCATTAAGCATTTGGATTGGCTCATTCAATTCCAATGAGGAGGGAGGTTTCAAACAAATGTAAATGGCCTGCATACAGTAATATAGAAGAAACAACCACGGAAATGCAACCCCTTTGCCTGTGGTTAGTTGTACATGTCCAGCTGAAGCATGTTTTCTGCTTTCTAGCTTTTTCACAAGCAGTAACATAACTTAATGTAGCAGAAGTAGTATGTTGCTGGGTTTTGCTTCTGCCACTGTTCTCTGGACCTTAGGGTAGAATTACAAAGTCAGATGAGCCACTAGTTTCAAAAATATTTTTCAGTTGCCCTTTTGATCTTTTTCTAACAGCAGTCCTTCATGCATGCTATGGTCGTCAGTTGCATGAAAGAGATTTGAATCAAAGCTAATCTTTTATACAGATCAGTTCACACTAAACTTATGTCAACTGTGAGTCTCCCGAAATTTTCCACAGACAAAGGAAAAGGAATTTTTATTTCTACAATGAGGGGTGCATTAGTATCCTATTCAAATCACATTTGGAAACATTTTTAAAATAACTTTTCATGTTTTTATTTGCTGTAAAACCTGCATACCATGACTGCATTTGATGGTCAATGCCAACATCTTGCTTATAAATGTGTAAAAACAAAATAAATAAATAAAGGCATAAGCAGCACATTATGAGTAAAAGTAATAAATTTTACTTGTGAAAACTGGATATTAAAATATCTAATTTACTGTAGGGAAATTTATTTTACCCACTGCATTTGATGAACAGATTGATTTGACTCCCAGTTACCTGAGTAAAATTAAAGATTCATCTTCAGCTGTCTGTATTTTCTAATCCTAACCTAAATATTATGTTTATTTGCTGTAAATATGCAGAGCTCTGCGTATGGACCTTCTAAGTTTAAGGGCTCCCACACAGATGCTGTGAAATCTGCTCAAAACAAGAAGGCCTGCTCCTACTTTGCATTTCAATTTAACATTTCAGAGAACTGGCAGCATGTTGCCTCGCTTAGCCCTCGCTTCGTTACACCCACATGGCTTCTCGTCGTGCTAGCTGACGTCTTTCGCTGTTCAAAGGGCTGCAACTTGGCTGAGAAATTGGGGATTTCCATACCAGATCCCTCAGGTATCCACACACTCAAAACGCGTGTCCTGTTCATCTTCTCCTCCTCCCCCGCTCCCATCCTTTAGCGCCTGCCCTTCTCGCTTCTCACACTGCCCTGATTTCCTGTCTTGGAGCTCAATTGACCTCACCGCTGCATCTCTTTGTTTTGCTTTTCTGAAATCTCAGCAGCACCTGAAAGCCTGTTTGCTGTCTTATATATAGGGGTATGCTCACAGACAGGCGTTAGCTTTGTTGGAGCCCTGTATAAAATTGCTTTACTTGGGCAAGGGTACTTAGGTAAAGCTAATTGAAATGGAAGCCAGCACTGTTGCAGGTAGGTGATCGTGGCTATGGATGTAGCCTCTGACCGAAGGGTGAGGCCTCGTTTTTGTTTTGTTTTTTTTTCCCTCAGAGGGCTGGCTCAGCCTCCGTCTGTGTGGGCATGGATTTTCCATGCATGATGAATGGAAGAGGCAAAGCATCTGACAAATGTTTCAGCAGCATAAAGTTGGTCCTTTTTTAACCTAGAGATCTCCTATACAGCATGAGTGCACTGTGCGAGATTTTATTCTGTGATGTAGCGTGAGAGACGTTTTAGCTATGGAACAGGTGCTACTGGACAATGTGAGAACACCAAAACGAAATTTTTGACTTTAAGGCCATGTTTCTGCCTTTGTTCTTGATTTTGATGCACAGTGCTGATGTGTGACTGAACAAAATTCCCTTGGATATAAGCAAGTTATTAATTCAAGAATTTTTTTAATGAAGACGAATGTACATATCTAAAATATACTTCCATATTATTAAATGCATGCCTTTGGACTGTGTGAGTAAATCTGAAGATTATGGTGAAAAGCTGTTCGGGTGCAGAAACGCGTCAGGAGGTTAAAAGCATAGACAGTATAAAAGATGGACGTAGCTTTTGGGTCTGAAAAGTGAAACCAATGGATAAGTGCCTTAAACCTCCATGCTTTTTAAAGGCCACCAGGGGTTGATAGCTGTGATTTCAAAAAGAAAACAGCTTTCTGATTTGACCTCTGTAAACACTTTCCTGCTGAGTTCATGGTCTCAAGGGTTCAAAACAGGACCTCATAAACCAATGGGTGACGTCATGGTAGCCACATCCGTTTTTTATACTGTCTATGGTTCAAACACAGAACCTTCTTGCTGTGAAGAACAGTGCTAACTACTGGGACACCATGCATGTGCACAAAATTGATTCAGCAATATTTTTTTCCAAACAAATTTTGATTGACCAAATAAAGTTTTTGATAGGGCCAGTGATTTTTCACTGGGAACTAATTGACTGTTCTTCGACGATCACCCCCACCACCAACAACACCAAACTGCTCTCAAATGACTATGCTTCGTTCTGAAATGCTAGCTTTACCAGGTGAAGTTTACACTGGACCTCATTTTGATTATTTTTTTGTTGAGACCACACAAGACATTTTCATGGCTGTAGTCATTGTTGGCTTTGCATGTTTTGCCTGTTTGTACAGCAGCATCTAATCTCACCACCTCTCACGCATTTTATTGGTCTGACACCTGGTAGTTAGTAGAATTCTTTTTCGATTGTTATTGTTTAATGGTGGTTATCAAATAACTTCTGAGTACATTATTGCTACCTTCCAGTGGTAGGCATCAGTAAAAATGAGGGACGGTAGACACTCACCAAACACTTTATAAGCTACATCTTGCTAGTACCAGATTGGACCCCTCTTGCCTTCAGAACTGCCTTCATTCTTTGTGGCACAGATTCAACAAGGTGCTGGAAACATTCCTCAGAGATTTTGGTCCATATTGGCATGACAGCATCACACAGTTGCTGCAGATTTGTTGGCTGCTCATCTATGACGCGAATCTCCTGTCCCACCACATCCCAAAGATGTTCTATTGGACTGAGATCGGTGACAGTGGAGGCCGCTTAAGTGCAGTGAACTCATTGTCATGTTCAAGAAACCCATTTGAGCTTTGTGACATGGCGCGTTATCTTGCTGGAAGCAGTCATCAGAAGATGGGTATGCTGTGGTCATAAAGGGTCCAAATTCAGGCTCTACCACCTGAATGTTGCAGCAGAAATCGAGACTCGTCAGACCAGGCAGTCTGTTGTCCAATTTTGGTGAGCCCATGCAAACTGGAGCCTCAGTTTTCTGTTATTTGCTGACAGAAGTGGCACCCGGTGTGCTCTTTCGCTGCTGTAGCTATAGCGGATGGGCTACAGCAGCATCTCTGAATGCATGCTTGTGTGTTCAGAGATGCTCTTCTGCATACTTTGGTTGTAACGAGTGGTTATCTGAGTAACTGTTGCCTTCCTATCAGCTCAAAGCAATCTGGTCATTCTCCTCTGACCTCTGACATCAACAAAGCATTTTTATCCAGAGAACTGCTGCTCACTATTTTCTCTTTTTCAGACCATTCTCTGTAAACCATAGAGATGGTTTACGTGATTCGTCACTCCAGAAAACACGTCTCCACTGCTCTAGAGTCCAGTGGCGACGTGCTTTACACCACTGCATCCAACGCTTTGGGTTGCTCTTGGTGATGTAAAGCTTGGATGCAGCTGCTTGGCCATGGAAACCCATTCCATGAAGCTCTCTACGCACTGTTCTTGAGCTAATCTGAAGGCCACATGAAGTTTGGAGGCTGAGTTGCTGTCATTCCCAAACTC
>VUQI01000373.1:37658-53700 GCA_015106735.1 Paratilapia polleni | reverse complement strand
AAAGCAGCACTTTTTATGTAGACAATCCAGTTTTCAAAACACTTTGTCATTATGTCGACAAAGTACTGTGAAAAATACCATAATTTACTGTTATCATTTTAAAAGGGTTGCTGTTAGTTTTGCATTTGCTGTATGTTTTTTTTTTCTTGATCAAACACTTCAGTTATTTCAGGGGAAAATTAATTCGAACATTATTAGTGTCTGTGTATGAAGTGACCTGTATTGTTATCATTTACTTTCATATGGATCTGTTCTAGAGCTGTCGTGACTATTTATCACACCAGGGGACAAATGCTGAGACTGTCTGGAACAACCTCATCAGCAGAGTTCACCCGGTAAACTTTTTTTGTTTTTCATCACAGATGCATTTATGCTGTTGTATCTGTGTACTATTTAAGTCTCATTGTCAGCTTGTTGATGCGTGGTCATGTTTTTATTGTTGGGTCTGTTTTGTCTCACTGAATAATAGGTTGTTGTTGTCATGAACACGTTATATTTTCTTTTTAGCCAGCCTCAAAATCTGCTGACGCAGAAGATTTGAGTCCAACCGAAACTCATCAAAACTCATGCGAAGACTCTGCTAAAAACAACTGTGGTAGGACAGTTTTGTTTAACTATGGATGACCCTCATGCAATATATTTTACTTTGAAATGTACAATATTTTATATATATACTAAATGTATAAAATATTAGGTAGCCCCCTCTGAAACAAATAAATAGAGATGCATTTGGTCTCAATATTTTTCAATCAGGATTATGTCATTGCCACAGATCTTCTTGCACAGATTTGGTGTCATTTAATGGCATGCATTGCATGAGACAATATCATTGATATTGTATATGGCACTGTTGTAACTGTGTGTAGGCTTTGTCCCCATGGCCACTGAGAGCCGACTGGCTCCTGTGCCTGGCCCTCTTCCCCACAGCTATCCAGTCAATTGGGAACTCCAGCTCCCAGAGGCCTTCACTTCCACCGCCACACACTTCACCCCCATCATCCTGACTAATGAAGGAGACTTAGAGGGGGGGAACCAACACTTTGGAGATGCCACTGAAGGGTAGGAATAAAAAAGTGATATTGTTACTATACATTACATTAAACAACAGTGATCAATCTATTTAAAAAAAAAAAAAACAGTTTCATAAATATTTTAGGAATTGCAATTATTTGCTTTTTACATGGGAGGATGGTTACCTTTGCTTAGCACAAGACTAGAATGAGAGGGAAACAGCTGGCCTGGTCCTGTCCAAAAGTAACAAGCTTTACTAGCCAACACCTTTTAAAGTTCAATGATTATGATAATTTGTTGAGTTTTTCCATAAACAAAAAATGTCAAAATAACAATCTGTAGTTTCACATGGACTTCTGCATGTCTACTTACTGCCATTGTGATATTCATAAAAATGTATGTAAATGATCTTACAATACCAAGAGCGTTTGCATGTTGCAGGTTTCAACCTAGGGAAACCAGAGCCTGGAGACCAAACTTATTGCAACTGTGTGCAATTAACTTGTTAGCTGCCTTTGAAATGGTGGCTTCGAAGGCAGTCGACGGCAGTCAGATGCCATCTTCAAAGCGACTTTGGGGCATCAAGATTACGATAAAATGTCAATAAGACAGTCAGTTTGCTATCAGTTTGCAATTGAATGGGGTCAAGTTGGCAATTACATGCAATCTGTTTGTGATAAGACGGCAATTACCTGTGATAAATCTGCGAAATTCGCAAATCTGTTGCCATCTACAGTGCTTAACAAATTTATTAGACCACCTGTCATAAAAACAAGAAAGACCATCCAGCATCACAAAGTGCTTTAATGTGAACTCAGTGAGTTCTCGACGTTTTACCATTTTGAACAGCAGTGAGGAATTTCAAACTGAATTCACGTTTTTATACCCAAATTTGAGCCGGCACACTGGACTTGAGAAGTCAGAAATGAATCAAGCATAACATTTAACCACTAAAACTATTTTTTTCTGTTCAGGAATGCAAGTAAATAACTGTAATTTGGCATCTTAATCAAAAAATAATAATGTGCTTTACTATTTTTTCAGCTTTTTTTTTATAAAACAGTAAATTAAAAAAAATCATGGATAACAATAATAATTATATTTTAGTATTAAAAATATCATTTCGATTAAAGAGCTTGTGCATACTGGTGGATTAACCATTACAGATTACAAAAAAAACAAAGATTTTAGTAATTACCAATATTGCTAATTTAGGGCAGCCGTGGCATAAACCTTACATTGGGTGGTGGTCTAATAAATTTGTTAAGCACCTTACATACACAGAAATTCGCATTAAACAGAAATTCACATTAACTGCTTACATTCAGAGTCCAGCCAGAACTTTATAGATTTGAAACAATAACTCAGAAATTTCTCCACAAATAGTGACATAGTTGCTGCAGGACAGCGATTTAACTGCAAAATGACATAGGCATTCAACAGCCTTGCTTTTATATACAATTGTGGTCAGAAGTTTACATACAGTCATTATGGGCATGAATATTATGGTAATTTTGTCCATTCAAAACTGGTTTTAGAATGGATAAAGCAGGCTAACATTAAGCTTCTGGAATGGCCTTCCCAAAGCCCCTACCTCAACCCTACTAAATTTGTGGACTATGTTTAAAAGTCAGGTCTATGCCAGGAAACCAACCAATTTAAATGAACTCTACCAATTCTGCCAAGAAGAGTAGTTAAATATCCAGCCAGAATTATGCCAGAAGCTTGTTGATGGCTACCAAAAGCCTTTGGTCACGGTACAACTTGCTAAGGAACATTTAGCCAAATATTAGTGGGGATGTATGTATATAACTTGTACACCCAATTATTGTTTTTTAAAGTCATTAAAGATGTCAGCTGTACAATCATTTCACCCTGGTAAAAGAACAGTTCAAAGAAAGCATTAAAAGCCCAAAATTACCATGACATTCCAGTTGGCAACCAGCTGAGTTGAGTCCCCTTTTCCAAAGAGACGTGTCACATGCTCATCAGTGCAGACTGACTCGGATTGATTGCAGCATGCTGGCAGTCTGTCTAAATGGCAGTTATTTGCCAGTCTGTCTGAGAGTGATTGCAGTGAGTCTGAGTCAGACTGCAGTTGTTTGGACACAGGTTGCGTCCCACCAGCCAACCTGTGCAATTGCCTTGCGATTCAAAATTGGTCACGCAGAGATTGAGCGTGCAACACCCTCAACCTCTGGGTGACGAGTCGGTTGCCGCAGCTACTTGGAATCTGTTGCCAAATGCAAAAACAATTCAATGCAATCACCAGGCAACCACTGATTTTTCCAGTTGCAAGGAGCTTGCTGTCCTATTTTTACTCTAGTGTGGCTGAGCCATTAATAACAAGAGGTAACTATACCAAGCCAAGAAATAATCTAACACATAACCCCCATAAAACCACACACAGTTTTTTTTTATGTATTAAACAAAAATATTATGATAGAGAGCCACAGAGGGGTTGGTTGTCACATTTTTTGTTGCTTTCAGACAGAGCTTGGCTACCTGTTTTCCTTCTTCCAGCCTTTATGCTGAATCATATTAGTATCTCTCAGGCACATATATAAAAAATTGTAATAATCCGCTACTCTAAATGAATGTTGAAAAAGTTCTGTAAAATTTAGAACTGTAATCACCTAGAATTTTCAAAAATTTAAAACATTTAAAAAATAGACAGCAACCATACAAAATGTTTCACAGATTTGAGTGACTGTTTATTTTACAGGACTGTGGATGGATTCACAAAAGGCAGTGATCAAATTGTGGAAAGCAGCCTTGATTTCACTCCACCCTCTGAGTACCCATTTCCTCCACATATTGAACCCAATCTCCGTACTCAAGAGAAAGCTAAAAATACGTCTTCTATAACATTCAGCAACAAGATGCTGGTCAACTCCCCTTTTGCTCTCCCTGATGTTTCTTGTCTTGAAGTCTCTGTTTCTCTGCCATTATCCACTAACCTTAGTGGTTGTGGTGTTTTCAATAATTACCTCTTTCGGCAGGACCCCACAACAGGGCATCTTTCTCTAGTGCCTGTGCAGGTCAGGGCTCCCGAGTCTCTTCTAGGGTTGGATATAAATCTCTCCTTGGTCCCACAGCCTTTGCAGGGGCTAATCACAGTTCCAGAGAGCACCGATGTTCCATTTATTGACTGTCTGAATGTGCCTGTCAGGCCTGGACCCCAGGAGTATGACCCACCATCATCTTATTTTAGTGGTAGCTCAGTCATTTCCGACTGCTCTCTAGAGCACACTCTGCCTGGAGCGTACAATGGCCAAACAAATCCAAGAACACAAGGTGAGAACCAGTGTTCTCTAAAGTCCAGCTCCCCAAACGTCCACCCTGCACTACAGGAGGTGATTGATCTGCTGAAGGGAGAGTTTTCCCTTGACGGGTGTTTGGACAATGGACAGCAGGACATCGCCATGGGTATGTATCTTTAGATAGCGTAATATTATTTGTTTTACACAGCAATGAAATAGTGGGGGAAAAAATGCTGTATTTATATCTGGGGATTATATAGTCAATCCCAAACAGATTGCAAAGGTAAGGATTATATAGCAGGGAAAGATTATGGAGTAGCTCATTTGAAAAAATATCTTAAGGATGAACAGTGTAAATAATTGAATAAAAGGAATAATACAAGGAAAAATAAAATAGTCCAGGGTCCAGCTTATTCAAATTTAAGTGGACAGCTTGTAGGATGAATGAAATCATTATCTATACTGTACTTTTACACAATAAACATTTAAACAACATCCAGTTCAGACTAACTTGACAACATATAATACATTTTCTGGTAGTCCACTCATAAAAAAAACCAAAAACCTCAGCTGATTAAAATATGACACATCTCCCCTTCAAGGTTATCTCTTTGGGCACATCTGGACTGTCCCAGCATTGCTGTTATTTCTACTCTCCATGGAAGTCTCCTTCTGACCACTTTCACTCTTGGAGTAAGTCCATCTATGACTCAGAGACCAAACGCAAGTTTGATCAATGACAAAACAGCACTCCAGTCCCAAAAGGGGGAGCATAAGGTCAGGAGTGCGACCACAAGCATGCTTGGTTTATTTTATTTTTTTTTTACATTCATGAGGTTGTGCACCGTGAAACCACTCCCCAGGGTTCTACCGTAATGTCCTGAGGCACCTGAAGGAAGACCTTCAGGAGAGATATCCTGAACTGTTGTGCGTGCCAGAATGCCTGGGCAAAAAGCGAATAGAAAACACAGTTCTTTCCCACCACCCAGATTTGGCTCTCTGTCCCTTTTCCTCTGCAAAATGCAAAAGGTCAGAACAGACTTTTATGGTATTAGCTACAAATAGCAGCAGTGTTTGGAGTAGCCCAGAGGTGCACAAATAGATAACCTTAAATCAGGTATCAGGTATGGTTTTTAATTTATTTTTTTAAATTTTTTTATTTAATGTTTTGCGATCACACATTGTGCAATGTGCCTACATTGTTTCCTTAAGTTGCCTGTATTCTGGGAATACTACATACACTATATGGACAAAAATATTGGGTCACACCTCTTAATCTTTGAATTCAGGGGTTTTCAGTCCCATTACCACTAGTGTAGGCACATAGCAATGCAGTTTGCCTCTACAAACATTTGTCAAAGAATGGGTTGTTTTAACAAGCTCACTGAATTCAAGTATGGTACTACGATAGGATGCCACCATTGCAACAAGTCAGTTTGTGAAATTTCTTCCCTGATCTTTCCATGATCAACTGAACCAGAGCAACTCATCCATGAAGTGGCAGACCATATAAAGTTACACAGCTGGGTCGCCGAGTGCTGTGGCGCATAGTGCGTAAAAGTCACCAACACTCTGCCGACTCAATAACGCTTTGCCGAGTTCCAAACCTCCTCTGGTATTAACATCAGCATAAAAACTTTGTGCCGGGAGCTTCATGGCATGGGTTTCCATGGCCGAGCAGCTCCTGTAGGTGGAATGTGTAGGTGGCCCATTGCTTTTGTCCATATAGTGAAGCTGCAGTGTTACAGAGAACAGACACCCCTATGTCTAAGTTCATTTAAAAAATCTATATAATATTTGTTTAATACCAGTTTGCATATTTGTTGCAATGATTTTTGAATAAAAAAACAAAGTAATAACACTCTTCTCCACGCTGGCTTTTCAGACATATTCATTTGAAAATCTGCTTTTCATTTTCCGAGGGGAGTTCATCTTCTCTTTGAAGGACCTTCAATACCATGTGTTCGCCAGCGTTGTGAAGGAGAGGTTCAGTGATCTGTACTGGGAAGATGACTTACTGGGTGTATTGCATTGCTTGGTAAACTGCAGCACTTCCACACTGTGAGCATTTTTTTCCTCCCCTCATCTTTCTCTTTAAACTGAGCTTCTTTTTTTTTTTCTAAATTTGAACTACACAGAGGAAAAAAAGTCACTGTAGCCAGTGGCACAGCTTGTTTGCATTAGTCTTGCTGAGCGCTTCAGTTCTGTTTACTCAGTGAAGAGAGCAGGTGGCAGCGAGTAAGTGCCCCACCAGCTGTGCAAGCTGATGAAAAGAGACATATATCAACTGAATCAATGCATAACTAATTAATTAATTAATTAATTAATCAACTAATTAATAGCACAATGTTTTATTGCATGCATTAATGCAGCTTGTATTATGAATTTATGTTGCATAGAAATTATGAAGTCACCTTGATATCATGTGAGTAGTGTATAATGAATGGATAGTTATTAACTCACAGGTTATTCATGGATCCATTCATATATGCTACCAAACTAGCTGGAATACAGATATACTGTATATATCAGAAATATTTATTGCGGTTTTACTGAATACATTTCAGTTTGATCATTTTAAGGCATCCCTTTGGCCTCTGGAAAACTCTGATGGGCATGTTCTGCCATTTTTATGGGAATAACTGGTAAAATACAGAGCATTTCAACTGATTTATAATGGACAACTACAGTCCTAATTTATATATTGTACATAAAGCCATCTCTTAGAAGGAGGCCAGTAGTGGCTGATAATGCTCTCATTTCAGATTCGATCAATAATGAAATGAAAACAAACTGGTAATTCTGTCTTTGGGCTCAGTCAGATCACACTTTTATTTTTGTTGTATTTTAATTTGCAGTGAGCAACTTTAAATAGTAACAGGGTTCTGTAAATTGGTTTTGCTATATTTTCACAGTCATTACTTGCCCATTACCCTACCCCTAACATCCGTAAGTGACTAATTTTAACTGTTTTTGCAGGGATTGTCTGTTGTGTCCGATTAATTATTCTTGTTAACAGCAAGCAGCTGCTTATTCGGATCTGACTGCCTGTATCCCGATTTTTTATTTTTTTATTTTTTTATTCCTTTTTGGGCATTCTGTCTCTTAAGAAGAGACACCCAGAGTGATGCAGTCCTAATTAAAGATGACATCCCTTCCTCCGCCCACTTACCAGTTCAAGTGCACATCCATAGTCGACATTAAAAAGAAACACTTCCTTTGCAAACTTCGCCAAACACATTAAATGGTCCCTATGGTAACAGCCTTGCAGTATGTTTTTTATTACAGAAGGGTACTTCGACACATGTAAAGCCCGATCTGTATTGTTACTGATATACTGACAATTAGCCCTGGGCAATGGGGAGACTTAAGTCTATGGATGAATACATGCATATATTTAAATGTAAGCTGGAGACGAGCAGAGAGACAAGCCTGTCACTTCTCTCAGACATCTTTTCATCCAGGCGTTGCTCATGCTCTGGTGCTCAGGGCAAAATGACAGACCCTTTAATCTGCTCTGGTAGGGAGACATCACAGCTTTGCAGGGAGATAGACATGCTTTTCCTCTGGCTGCGGGCTTGTTCACAGGGCTCAGCTATGGAGGGTTATTTTCTCCACTGTTCCAGTTTCTCTGAAGGGATCCAGGGACTTTATGAAGACATGGTCCATTCTAACCCTGACAAGGACTGGAGTGGACTGTTTGGCAAGATAATATTAATTGTGTGGATCAATTGGTGTGATTTCCAAGTGCATAATGTTACTGATAAGCTCCAAGATACCTGAATAGTTTTGGTTGCTGCTGAGTTTTCTGTTGGAGACAATGTTCTAGTATGTTATTGATTAAAGTAGCAAATCCCTTGTAAAAGCTAAATGCTGCATACTGATCCTTATGCATCTGTTTTGCATTGTTGACTGTTTTGGTTATTGTTACCATGTGTGTTTTCTCTAAATTGCCTATTTCCTACTTACTTAAATACATATCATTGGCAATATTCTTCTAATTAGTGCTAATTGTTACTTGCTTTAAACATGCTGTGTGTTTTCTGTGCCCCATGCAGCAGCTCTAATGAGCAGCCTCCACCAAAGGCTGTGAAAAGGGCAGCCGTTACCCCACCCTTGATAGCCGCTGTCAGGAGAGGGAAGAGAGAAGTTTGCCTCAACAGCTGTCTTGATCTGAATGGAAACATTCACCCGTCCAGTCCTGTTGCTGGGGATTTTTGGGAAGGAACCAAGGCCCAGTCCTGTCATGGAGAAAATAGGACTGTACTTGAGGATGTTGGATTGAGTTCAGAGCAAAATCAGCACTGCATCGGTGAAGGTAGGAGACTGATTTGCATGCTCACCTTCTTTTTTGCTTAGAGGGTTCTATTTTGGATCAATTTCTGAGATGCAGAATGTGAATTAGATGAAAATAATTGCTATAAAAGTGTGTTACAGGTGTTCCCTTCCAGGCTCCGAGCATCACCTGTTTAAGCCCACAGACTCAGACTCCGTAATCAGTAGATCTGATTCATCAAATAGTAAATGTTGGGGTTTCAATTTAGTTGCTTTCGGTGATTTTTGATGCATTGGATCCAGCCAGCCATGATTTCCTCTGAGATATATTTAAATTCAACATATAATTTAATAAAAAATTACTTGTGAGGAACATGGGATTTTTGAAATCGTATTACAAACCTGCTCCCAAAAATATTGCGGGGACATTCCCACATCAGGGATTATGGGTACCGCTGCTGCATCTAGGTACTTGAGGGAATATTGCTTCTGAAAAGGGCACTGAAATGTTTATTATTTTTCTCTGAACTGTGAAATGAGAATGCTCAAGCGAAGCACAAGTTAAACAAACGTGTAACTAAGCACGATGTGCTGCTGCACTACAACACAGTACAACAAAGGCAATGCTGTTTTTTTGGTCTTCTTCTTAACTAAGTAGATGAAGGGATTTGATACTTGTGCAGATTCTATCCTGTTTTTGGATTTGAAGCTTCACCCTCTCTGTGATGTTTTGGTATATTTGTGTTCCCTTGGCTGCTGACTGAAGTCATGAGGGCCATGGCTGGCTGTTGGATGCTGTTCTTAAGTTTGCAGCACATTCATAAGAGTCCAAGGCATGCTAGCAAACTTGCAAAGACTTTTTTTTTTCTTTTCTCTGAAACTCATTCCTGGCCAATGACATTCACACAAAAACACGCTTGCATCCGTTTTGTTGCTTTTAAAATATGTTAGACATGGGATCTTGATTACAAACAAGCTCTGAACAGATACTTGAGATAAAAAAGATAGTGACTGAACTTAACGTGAATTGCCTTTAAGCTCATCTGTTAAACAGTAAGTGCATTGTGCAGCCATGAGAGGGTTAGCAGCAAACACCCCCAGCGCCACCCTTGGATGTCTCTCTGTGTTTTCTTCACAAATCCAGTTTGTCTTTTTGCTCTCCATGTGATCCAATCCCTCTCTTTCCCTTCTCTGCCACCTCTCTCTCTCTCTCTCTCTCTCTGTTGTCTTTATTTACTGTTCCAGGCGTGAACGCTGACTGTTCAGACTCGGGGGTAATGGAAGGAAGAGGTCATTCAGTGGGGGGCAGCGATGAAAGCCCCTCTGAAGCCGAGGTTCTATCGGAGAGAGAGGAAAGGCTTACAGGAGCCCACGATGAGCAGATGAGCCCAGACTGCTCTGAGGACATGGAGGACAGCGACTCTGTGGCGTCAGAGCGGCTTCTCTCCCCTGGATCCAGAGCAGAGGGTGAGGGCCTCAGCTCGAGCCCAGACTGGGCCTTAGCCTTTTTCGGCGAAGATTGCTTTAGTCCAGATGTGATCCAGTATGCAGGAAATCTGGGACAGCACACAGGATCGCCATGTCTGGATGTGAAAGCACAGGTGGGTAAACCTGTGACGGCTACAGCCTCTGAATCGTCTCTGACCTTAACCCTATGTGTTTGAACAAACAGGAGATGCTATGATTTATTTAACAGGTTTCATACCACTTATTAGATTAAACCTTAGATTAAACCTGTATGTAATGCTATGTTATTATTCAAGAGATTATTGTAAAAATTTGTGTAAAAGCAAAAGTTTTATCACTTGCTTAATGCATTTTAAAAATAAATACAGTTCCCCGTGCCCTCAGCAGAGATAAGGTATTTCCATCAAAATATTCTCTGAAGTTAAAGTTTAAATAGTTTTAGTTGTGTCACTTAAGGTTTCTAAACTGCAGATTGAAAATGCTATGCCGCTTTAGATCAAGTGCTTCTTAGTTTCATTCAGCTCTTCACCTGGTCGAGTTTTTTGATTAAGTGTGGGAGTTATTTTCCTATCTGTAATGAAGTGGGGCACGGTCAGGCTTTGGGGTAAATAGGACGGGAACATGTGGGGGACTTTAGGATAATTGGCATATTATTCTCTCCAAGCTGGATATGAATATTAATATGTTGAACTTAGCCCGTGGCAGAGGAAGTTATTATCATTTGCAAAAGAATATTAATGAATAGTCCTTGTGTTTGCACACTTTGATGGCACCACTGCTCCATCAGAAGGTTTGTGTAAGAGCTAATAAAACGCACCTTAAGAGCTGTGCTGCTGGGACTTCTCGCTCAGTTCACTTTAAAAGAGCTGTTGCTTTCTGTTGCCACGGTGAAGAGAGGAGAGAAAAAAAACACTGCCCTATACACACTTGAAACACCCGACGGCTTCTTTCAGCGAAAGGCATGTGGTGCAGTTTTAGGGCCTTTGTATGATTCTGTGTGATTTCCTTTGAACAGGAAGTGCAGCAGCAGCTGGTCATTGAAACAAGGAATCTAAAGAAAACAAGGAACTTCTACCAAAAGTTAATTCAACAAGAGAGGAAAAACAAAGGTTGGGTGCTCATTTGAAAACACCACAGGAGTATGAAAATGTCGTGCTTTGTTTCTAATGTGCCCTGTAAAACACTGTGTATGTGCTGCATCTCAAAGGTACTGAGAGCAAGCTGATGCTTTCTAAACTCAAGTCGCAGCTTGAAGAACTCAGATCCAAAGTGGCCTTCTTGGATTGCGTGAAGAAATACCTTGAGGTACTGAAACTTGCCAAAACTGCAATGCCTCATACCTAACAATCCAGTTCTTCTAAACTTGGATAGAGAGAATTTCTTTGATTTCTACAGATTCTGAGTGTGGACCAGTGGGGCTTAGAGCTTTCATTGCTGCCTTCTTTGGCTGTCTGTGGACCTGAGTCTTTGGACCTTGAATCCTCTGAGGACCCTTCTGTCCTGAGTTTTGGTACCGCCAAAGGGAAGAGCACTCTGCAGGCTGGATCTCCTCTGGGCCTCATGGCTTACCTCTACGCCAGGTATAATTGATGAGGGTTAAAATTTGAAACACAATCTGCATTTTGTTCTAGTCATGCTGTGATCCAGGTCATGGGCTCAGTTATTTAACCTCTCATGTGCTTTTGATGTGTCCAACAAAGGGATTTTACAAGTACTCATGTCAGAAGATTATATTACATTACAACAGGAAACCAAAGAAAATATTTCATATTTTACAGACATGTCTTTCCTAAAATAAGAACTTTTATTACAGCTGGTTTAAGATCAATATTTTGCCAGTATGTGTAATCTGATAAGTATGGCTCAGTCTTCAAAAATACTACTTCTTGTTAGCAATCCAGTGAATAGTTGGTCCACAGGGCACGAATCAGACTGACGCTGGTGTTTTCTTGACTTTTTATGTGTGTTTGTTCCCAGTGATGATGAAAGAATGGTATAGTAGTAAAAGAATAGTAGTAAATGTGGTAGGCACTGTACCTGATAAACTTCAGGAGCTTAAAATTTCCAGCTAGGTATGGTGCATTCTTTCAAAAGGTTTGATTGGTTGAACAAAAACAAGCAAAGGAAAAATGTCATTTTAGTGATGATGGGCATAGAGTTGGCCGTATGATTTTCTCCGATAGGACACTAACGAGCATAGCGTTGGTTCAGTTAGCTCCACCATAATCATCTGATCTCAGTTACTGCCCACATCAGCTGAGGCATATACCCTTTTGTATCACCTGTGTGGTAAATCTTGTATAGTGTGTGCTTTTTAAGCGACTTCCCCCAGTTTCTGGAAGCTGCTTTGCAACTCACCTCCACCCCAGCTCCTCCTTTTGTCATCTGACTTAAATCAGTGTTGTCACTGATGCCTGCTGTGTTCTGTGCTTTGGGTCGGCACATGGAAGTGCAGGGAGCTGTGCTCTCCCCGCCTTATGCTTTCGATGTGTCCGTGCGGAGGTGCTGGCAGGTCCCAGCACAGACCCAAATATGAATTACTGAAGATGCAAATATCATTTGTCTTTTGACTAAGGTGGTCCTGACTGAAATAGCATTTGATGTGGTGACTTTGTTGATTGAATGTTACTGTCATTACTGTTGCATTTTTCCAGTTACCAAATGTCTGAGTGTTTTGAGGATTATTAAAATGAACAGCTTTATTGCACTGGGTGGGAGATGTAACTATATTTCTGTTGGGATCAACCACAAACACTATCCACTGCAAAATCTAACCTGCCGTATTTTCTTAAATCAGTCGGCTAACATTTAGAGAGTATTTCTCCCACCTCATTGTCTTTCCACTATTTGCTCCTGTGCTTAAGAAACTTTTAAGCTTCTTAAATATCATCCTTCACATGTCAAACTGTTTCTCCCATTAGGGATAAGATGCTTTGTGAATAATATTTATCTTTAGCAGGATCTAGACCTAAATTTAAGGGCAAATTCTTTGAAAATGCCAAAATTATAAGACATCATTATTCTTCTGTCTAATATAGCCTTAAAGTGTTGCTAGCAAGGCTGCAGACTCTTCATTTTGTTAACAATCTGTTGACAATCTAATGACATTTGCTAAATGGTACTTTTAAACAAACACAGTTATGATTTTTTTTAAATTTATTTGTTATTTGTTTTCATTTAAAGAGCCACAATGCTCATGCTCAACCGTGCCTGTGCGTGTAATATGTGTGCTCCAATCCTTAAACAAACAATACTGCAAAGAAGTTGGAGAAATTGTCTCAGGTGCTGAATGACAGTGAGTCACTAAAACACGACAGGTTAGATCGTGCGGGGACCTTCAGGATCGATCTCACAGATGCTCTCACATCTCCCACCCAGTGCCATACGGCTAGAACAGAGAGAATGAAAGCGATCAGAACACTAACAAATGCGGTAACTGAAAAAATACAACAGTGAAGCCATGACCAGCATGGCCAATAAACAAAAGTAAATAAATTTTAACAACAGCCAGGATGTGAAGAGGCTGCACAGGCAGGCCTCTTTTAGAAACATTTTTAGGCTAAAGTATGACATCAAATATGTTCAACAGAGATATTTATTACACGACATAGTATTCATAATTACCTGTCTTGATAGAGACTCAAACCTAGACATCAAGTCTTTCACTTTTTCAGGTCTGCCACTTTCCATTTTATGCTCAGAATCACTAAGGCGGCATTTTCCCACAACAACTTTTAAAAATAATGCATCATAACTAGCAGCAGTGCCAACCACACCTCCTGATTAATCTAAAGGTTTTAGTCCTTTCTGTGCTCAGAGTTGCCCTAATTTACTCTTAAACCTCAGACTCCTTGCTAGGAATTATTGATTTGTTGTGATTACAGGCCCTGGTTTGTATCTGTTGCTATGGAAAAAGGCACCAACAGTCAGAAAAAAAGGTCAAGATCCATAAATTTTTCGGCTACCTCTGCCTCAAGCTGAAGCTTTTGCTTTACTTTGAAAGGCATTGATAGGGCTTTCTTCATTTTATGTCCTCAATAGTTGTCTCACTTAACAGATTAGTAACTTTCAGTTTGCCTTTAAGTCAAAGTGCAGATTCAGCTAAACACAGAGGATCTTTATGAAATCCCATTTGTCTGGCAACTCACATGAGACCCACCACCACTGACAATGTTATGATTTTAGAGAACTCCTGAGTGACGTCACTGCTCCCTAACGTTGAAAGGAGTCATTACAGTAATTCAAGGCACCATGGAAGTATCCCCTCTAGAAATGCTTTATAAAATTTAGGCATCTATGTGGGAAAAGATCCAGATGTAGGAGATATAGGGGGAACTACATCTCACATATGGTTGGAAGTTGCTTGAAGTATCCTCCAAGAAGAGTTGCTCCTTACACTTCTTCCACATTGGAATTGGCCAGGATGAGAAACTGGTGTAAACTGTTTCCACTAGCGTTTATATTTCTTTATGTACATTATGTATATACCCCATAATTCCTCCTGTGCTGGTTTCTGTTCAATGTCCCTATGATTCTTTTCATCACAGAAACGCTGCTGTGGAGGGCTACATCCAGCAGTTCCTGTATACTTATCGTTTCTTCTGCACTCCTGAGCAGTTACTGCAGTTCATAATGAATAAATTCATCAGTGCTGTAAGGTAATGTACAACCAGTAGCTCGTGACAACACGGAGAAACAGCTTAGAGCAGTGTGCAGTCCAAACTCTCCAGTAAATGACAGTGCACAGTGGCACACAGTATGAAACAGATTACATAAATTTTATGTTGATTTTATTTGTTTCCTATGCCAGGGAGGGTCCAGATTTGTCAGGAGATGCTGAAAAGGTCTTCCATCGGAGTTTGCACCTGCTCCACTTCTGGATAATAGAGTGTAAACCAGTGGACTTTGCACATAACTCCAACCTCATGGATATGTTAGAAAACTTCCTTAATACTGAGGTAGACAAATATGTCCACATTTTGTTCTGCATTTAAAAATTAAAAACAAAAGTTTTTCCTTAGCTCAGTCCCCACAGCATTTTATTAGAGCAGGCACATCAGTGAGATGTTTGTTAGTACTTTCCCTTCAGTACTTTACCATCCATGACTCTCACCGTTTTACAGATCCCTTCCTTTGAATAAAACGAACACCAGATATGTAAAATAAATTAAAAAAAAAAAAAAAACATCAAATACTCAAATTTTTTTATGCTTCCACAGGTGATTCCTGTAGACAGCCAAGGGGAAGCCCTTCTTGCTGATCTTCACAACCCTCCAAGTATGATTGCTGCAAGTCATCTGACAGGGAGCCTAATCAGCTTTGATGAAGTTGATGACTCTGTGTGTTTGCATTCATCTACTGAGGATCTTGGTAAAAAGGTCAATATTTAGATTTTTGTTGATGAGCCAAATTTTATGTAAATTTCCCCATATTACTGACTCAGATCCCTTAACAAGAATTCTGCCAGAAGTCTATATTGTCCTAAACATGGTTCCCCAGATTTCTAAGTTTCTGTTTGAACTTTTCAGTGGAGGATCTCGCGAGTGGTGGAGCCCTCTGCATCCATGTCTAAAGAGAAGGCCTTCTCCATTGCTGCGGCTCTTCCTATGCCTTGTCACCGCTCTCTGATGGATGAGCTCTCCAGCGCTTGCTTGCACAATGAAGAGCGACTCCCGTTCAGCCAGAACGAGTACAGTGCACAGCACATAGCCCAGCAGCTCACCCTCCTGCAGCAGGTAGCACATCCCTTATGTAATTGGTACACCATCTAATGTTGTTGTCTTTTCAAGCCACCAGAGGGAGACATGTCTGTATAAATGCACAACAAGGCACCGGCTTGTCATGATGTTGCTTGTATGTGTAACTCTTGTAATGCAGGAAATGTTCCAAGGATGCCATCCAGTTCATTTCCTCAACTCCAGAATACAAGGAGTCAGGGACAAAGTCTTGACCCCGAACAAGTGAGTACAAAAGCTATAAAGCCTGCATTAGTCTGGTTTTGTTCCACCGCGAGCCTCCAAAATAGC
>VUQI01000373.1:21109-35955 GCA_015106735.1 Paratilapia polleni | reverse complement strand
GTAAATGCCCAAAAAAAAAAAAAAAAGAAAGAAAGAAAGAAAAAAAGGAAAGTGGCCATCACAATTTCCCTGAGAAATTACAACAGTTGGAAATCAAAACATGTTCTTTAATACATGGGATTTTGGGGGATCTTTTTGTCTTAGTGGTCATTATCAGTGGAGATTTTCCTACATCTCCTTTTCTCCCACCAGGAATGTGTCACAGCATATTCCACCAGCAGAGGGAAGCAGTGGGCTTACACATGAGGGGCCACCTTCAGACAGCTACCTTCAGCGGCTACTCACATATGCCGATAGTGTCACTAACTGGATCTCTGCTGAAATAGTCATCTGTGACTCTGTCAAGGTGAGAGAACCCATAACTCATGATGGTAACAGGGTCAGGTGGGAATAAAAGACAGCCATTACTGTCACAGCATGGGCTTTGATTTCTCGCTGGACGTGGACTCTCATGTCAGTCACAAGCTGCGCTCTCTGTTCCTGGTTTGAAAACTGAATAAGTTCTTTATTTAATTGTTTCTTAAGCTTTCTTTTGCGTCTAACGAAAAGCTGAGAAATTCAATAAGAATACATTTTTACTATTATTGCTGGTAATGGAGTTGTCCTTCAGCAGCTTTAGTAAACACACTAGACAAAATGTTCAGCTTATTTAGGACATGTCAGTGCAGTCATTCAGAATGCTTTTCATACTGACACGACAAATACTCCAACTATTTAAAGAGCGCTTAAACTATCTTTGCACTTTCGTCTCACCTCAAATTTTAGTTTCTTTCATTATTTACCTCATACTTTCAATTCCTTTTACCTCTTACTCTTTCTATGACAGTACAACAGCTTTCAGTGCTTCTCCACAAATTGGAAACCGCACTCCTGGAAATTAAGATTCTAAATGTGAATACTCTCTTACTGATCTCAGCTGTCCTTCTAAAGGTGCTTCAAGTGCATCAGTTTAAATTGCAGTTCCCATGCAACAACTCAGATGAAACTGCAAACATGTTAAATCATTTTCACCATGTTTGCACCTATGATTTTTTTTTTAAGAAAGTGGATGAGCAATGCAAATGTAAAAACACAATGTCCACAATGCACTTTGGCTATATGTAATATATTTCATATTGTGCAGGCGTACATGTTTAATTATGCAGTCTGAGAGAGCTGCTTGATTTTTTGCATTTTGCTTTGTCTAGCATTTTTTCCTCTCTTGCGATGTCTCCTCTCTTGCAGACACAAGTTGCTTTGCTGACCAAGTATCTGTGGATAGGAAAACACTGCTACGAATCGAGGAACTTTGCCACGGCCATGCAGGTCCTCGGAGGTCTGGAGAACGTGATTGTCAGGCAATTACCAGTAAGGCTCCATAGCATAAACTCCTCCTCACACAAGTTTGTGTAATAAGTCAGTTCCCCTCGAGCTAAAAGTTTCTTCTCTACTGTGAGGGAGCTTGGATGATGTTTAATTAGTTTCACAAATGAAAAATGAAAATTAATGCATTCAAATAAGATGTAGAAAGAACAAACACGGGGGGAGCAATGTGGCCCCCTGAAAAGAAGTGATTAATAAAAAGTGTTGAGAGAGTAGAAGAAATTTCCATATATTCATCTGAAGGCAGGTTACATTCATTCACTGTTGTTGTATGGAAGTCACTGTACGTTCCCCCTCATTTTGGTAGTGATTAATAAAACTGCCGTTGCTTTTGCCAACAGGCTTGGAAACATCTGTCGTCCAAGGTGTGCGAGATCCTGGAGGAGCTACGAGCCGTGCAGGTGTTTGTGTGTGTGTGTGTGTGTGTGTGTGTGTGTGTGTGTGTGCATGCGTGCGTGCGTGTGCGTTGCAGCATGAGCACACATGGATGGTGTTTGTAACTGAAGGCTAGGATGGCCACATATTGTGAAACTGGGCTGCAGGGCAAACAAATCAATAGAAAAACAGCTTCAAGCTACTTTCCTGGGTGCTGTGAGCTTACTGCTGGTTCTCCTTCTTCTTAAAGTTCCCCTTAAAAGAAACTGACGCATTAAACAACATGAAGCACTTTCCGACTTCTCTATTTAACTGTAATAGCTGTAAGAGAAATTGTATGCTTTACTGACTTTGAAATGTGAAAGGGTTCAATCTGCTGAAAAATCCTCTGAGGCTTTCAGTCATATTGCACCTCTGCACTGGACTCCATTAAGTGTCTTTGACTTAATTTTCTCTTCCAGTAAGAACTTATTTATTCACTTTATGTGGATTTGTTGCTTCCTGATCAGGTTTTTCTGAAGAGTGATGACCTGTGTCTTATGGGGGGTGAACACACAAGAAAGAAGCCCACGCTGCCTTCAGCCCACATCCTTGCTATGCATGTGCAGCAGCTGGAGATCGGAGCTTTCACGCTCACCACTGGGGCTTACAAATGGACCAAACTCAGGTACGTGGTGGTCGAAGTCCTGGTCAGTGCGCATTTATGTGGCCTGACACCACCATAGATATGGCTCTGAAAATACTTGTAGTTTCTCTGTGCTGGCAGGTATCAAGGCAAGACATTATACAACTTACAGTGAATGATGATTACTGAGCACTCAGCTAATTCTTGATTCAAACATCAAATTTATGAATTCCAGCTCACTTTGCAAGCAGGTTTCTAACAGTGGGGTTTTATTCACTCCAATATGGTAGACCACTCCCAGTGGGGTATGGATGAGCAGGGGAGAAATATGCAGTGAAGAAAATGGTTGGATGGATGGATGGATGGAGTTCACTGGTGCTATCTTGTAGACCTTCATTTCACTAATATCCATTTGGATCCTTTTTTATTCTGGATGTGGGATGTGGGCTAATGAACACTGGATGGTCCCTGCCCCCCCCACACACACACACCCTGCTTCTGTAGTGGGTGATGTCAGAAAAGGTTTGAGAACCACTGCACTAATAATACCCCAGTTTTGTAGTCCTTAAGTAATATAGTAATAATTTGACTATTATTGCATTGCTCTTAATTTGCAAAGACCCCTCCAGAGAAAATATAAGTGCCATACGTTATAACTTGTCTTATGTGTTTTCATACAAAATGTAAAAAAAAAAAAATAGCAATGCTTCACTATTTATTTAAAAAATGTGTACCACTTCTACCTCAATGGAAAAACCTGACTCCATAACATTTTTTTGCTGTAAAATGTTAATTGCTAGACACACAGTGACCCCATCTTCACCCAAATGTACATTCTTTGGTTTCAAGTGTCCACATCACACTTCTTCTCTGAGTTGTGACGTCACTGGTCCTGCTTTTGAGTATGAAAAGTGTTACACTCTAAATCGCTGTGCAGTCAAAGGGAAGAAAAAAAATGCAGGTGAAGTAACAGTCGGCAAAACGCATTGTTAAGTGAAAGAGCACTTTTGTTACTATTAATTATAAAACGTAAATAAGGATAAATTCATGTCATGTTAGACTCGCCTGAAGTTGCTTCTATCTCATTTCACAGCAGCTTATACAGCAGTACGCATGGCTAATTCTCAACCTAAAATGTAATAAGATCTATATTATGTGTATCATTCTTATACAAACTATGTATACACATAAGAAAAACAATTACTAACACATTCTGAGCAGTCATCATAAGGACTGCTAACTAATGACTGCATAATCCCAGCGATGTCAGGTGTGGCTCACCAAATTAGAAGTGAAGACTGCTGATAACAAATGATGAGTTGTATTCTTTAAAACTGGTCCAATATTTGTTCAATTTTAGAAGCAAACTGGTGAGAAGCG
This sequence comes from Paratilapia polleni, assembly GCA_015106735.1. NCBI lineage: Eukaryota > Metazoa > Chordata > Actinopteri > Cichliformes > Cichlidae > Paratilapia > Paratilapia polleni. Next base: position 32,213 of record VUQI01000373.1, on the reverse strand, counting down.
TCAGATGTCCAACTCACAGAGCAAAAAAAAATATTCCTCCTTACCAATATTCCCACAAAATATCACTGAGAACCATAAATTGCATGAAAAATCCTTAAGGAGGTACTCAATTTTCTTTATCTTTACACCCATGATTATAGTGCATGCAGGAATTTGCACTAATGTCATTTAGTTAAAGGCGTGATGCTATTCAAACAGGTATACAGCCAGTAAAATTAGTCTGCTACCTATCCCTGTAATGACACCAAATATGAACAGTTAGTGTCATTCACTTAAAATGAGCTCACCCCTCATATTCCACGAATCCATGACAAAGTCAGCCAACAGGATGTATTTTCCTGTGTCCTTCTCCTTAACTCCAATATGGCTGACCAGATGCTGAGGTCACAACGAGTGGCGGCTGGATGGTAATGGCACAGCTGTTGAATTTGGGGTGTCGGGTAGGGGTAGCAGTAGCACCAGATGGTGCCTGTGGGATGGGGTTTGATTGGAAGAAAAGGTTTCAGGCCAGATGCTGAGAGGTGACGCGGTGTAGCCAGATGCTGGGGTCAGGAGATCTAGCAGAGAAAGCAGAGACAGCTGGTTACTGTGGACCCTGGGTTATCCCTGCTCTCTCCAAACCAGGTCACAGACAAAGCTTAGAATGCTGCTAACAAGAGAAACGCCACCTAGATATTCTTATTGTCGTGTCACTATTGCTTTGTTCTGTGTCATCCGTCATTGGTTGTAGGAGCATAGCAAAGGTTGTGAGTCAGGTCCATGCCTTCCAGGAAGCTGCGTACCCTTACAGCCCCGACCGGGACCTGCAAGCCTACCTTCGCCGCCGCATCGCCCGGTTTGTCACCTCTGACATCCACCTCTTGGCCGCCAACAGCGATGCCAACTTCCAGCAGTCGAGCGAGCGCCAAACACGGAGGATCCAGGACACGCTGAGGAGGGTAAAGGCCACCTTCCAATGAGGCGTGCCTTAATCACACTTCTCATCCTGGAGTTAGAGGTCACCTGCAGGTCAACACCCAGACATGTCCAAGCCCAAACTGAGGCACCGTGCCCAAACCACAGTGTGCAGACACTTCCTGGTCCTGGACTGGAAAATATTTTCTGATGTTACTCATTGTTTGTAAAACACCACTTAACTTATGTCCGTCATATAGAATCTGAGGTGAACTCACAGCTCACACTTTTTACAAACAGGTCCTGCTTTTGTTCCCACATGCTTGATTTTTATGTTTTGCAATTTTCCTATATACCAACAGGAGTAGTGGGCAATGTTTGTAATTTGCAATGATTCTTCCTCATACTGACATTCTTTTTCATTATTTATGAAGTGATCCTTTAATTAAGCTGTTAAAGCCTGTATATAGTCATATCTGGACTAAACATGGCAGCACTGTACCCTGCATGTCCAACACCAAGGCTAATGGGCTAGTGTGGCAGGACGTAGCCCCTAAAAGCCAAAAGTTCTATAAATAGCAGTGTGGTAATATTATCAATTATAGTATGTTAAAATATGCACCACTAAACCACAATATCAGCTGATATGTAAGGAGCCTTAAGGGGGACTTCCAAAATGACTTTTTGACAGTCAGTTCTGTACTTTGGTCCAGGCTGAAGCAGCTCAAGAAGTACTGAACAAATTTCTAAAGCAAATTTGTGCACATATTTACGTTTTCTAGAGGCTAGCATTGGAAATCCTCTAGTTTTGGCTTTCACTTAAATATCCCTGCAACTATTGCATGGCTTACCATAAAATTTAGTGGAAAAGTTAATGTCTGTTACAACTTTAGTGGTTCTTAACTCTTGATTTAGTGCCATCACGAGGTCAAAAGTTTTATGTTGTTAATACTTTAATTCAGGGATGTTGCATTTGTTTTAGTTCTGTGGCCACATGCATCATAATTTGATCTTAATTGGGCTGGACAGTAACACTATTGCATAATAACCTATATGAAAATGTTTTTCCACATTCAATAAGACTGTTGTTATACTTACATTACGATTTACAGATCACACCGGCTCTATAAACCTGTAAAGTCAAAAAACCTTCACATTAAGAGGTTTTGTAACTTGATGATTCTTTATGATTCAAATAATTTGTCTAGATATAAAACTGGTTTTACATTTTTCATACATTTTTACCCCAGCGGAGTTATGCTGGAACTGCATGAACACACCAGGAATAGCTATGCAGTTTATTTAAAAAAAAACAGTCCCTAAAGACTTCACAGCATTTTCTACACTTTGCAGAGGCATCCACTGGGCTGAATTGGACACTCTGGCTTTAGTTTATGGCTGAGTAATAAAACAAAATTTAGCAACACGCTAGATTTTGAGTGTAAATATGGTTTGCAAACTTCAGCTTCAACATGTTAGCACTGTCATTGTGAGCATGTTAGAATGCTGACATTAGCATTTAACGCAAAGCACCCATGTGTCTAAGGATAGCCCCTCAGAGCTGCTATAATGATTGTTGTGGATGTTATATTAACTGGGTTCAGAGATGGTGCTTATTCAACTGCAGTTAATATTGCTTGCCAGCACAAAAGCCATAAAAAGTCTCCTAGCTTCTAGGTTTGTTTCTGTGTTGTTAAACGGTGATAGCGTTTTCAGGTAAATGGTGCGTCGACTCTTTGGGATGCTCTGGTTAGGATGATAATCACACTGCCTGGACTTTGTAATAAATTTTCCTTTGGTTTCATTAGGATTACTGTTGATCTCAGCTCAGTGAATCACCAACAAAGACAGTCTCTACAGTTGCAGGTTTTTAACTGGTACAGTTATAAACTGCTGCTGTAGTTGACCATTCAGTGACTCAGGCCCCACTAGAAAGTTTCTGAATTTCTGGAAAGCAAGGGAAAACTGGGACTTCTTCCCGGTTAAATCATCCTGGAACTTAATTTAAAGGCTGTTGATATCATTGTAAATACAAGTCAACAACCTGAGTTCCTCACACTGTTCTTGGTTCTCTATAACCTGTGGTAGATACAGGTTCTGTTCTGAAGGGAATTCACAGTGTTGCACATCCACACATACACATCCATATCCACTGGGCTGAACTGGACCCCCTTTTACAGGCAGAAATAGTTGTGTAAATAGACAGTTCAAGAGAGAACTAAATACTGTGATTCTGCACAAATGGCAGTGACTGTGCAAAGTAAATGAGACCGTCAGATGAGTGGACACTCCTTCATTATTTCAGCTGATATTGTGCTTACATGGTGCATGTTCCCTAATTTTTTTAAAGGCGTGTGTTTAATTATATCACCACACAGCAAACCTGCGGAATGTGTAGTTACAGCAGAGGAATACTGTGCATAATGGACAGAAAGGAGAAGTAGTGGAGGTAAATAGGTTGCAAATTTTTAATCCAGCCATGCCAGTCATTCACATAAAATCAGTCTGCTGTTGCTAAATTGTGTTTCACTTGTAGAAAACATTCTTTCTTCTTAACACAGAGATGGTACCAGACAAATTAAAGGGGAACTCTGAATGCTTGAGCCCAACAGTGAGGGGATCCATCGGCACAGTTTGGCTCCCCTTGTCCCCAAATTGGGAAGGGTCACTGCAAATCATAAAATGTTGCTCTGAATGGTCATGTTATTTTTATAATGAAACATTTCTATCTATCATGGGGTGTTTTTCTCCAGGATGACAGTGCCCCCATTCACTGCTCCTTCACAGTCAGCAGATCTCAACCCAGTTGAGGGGGACATTACAGTCTAACGTGTTAGACAGCCCCCTCCACCACCACTACCAAACACCAAATGAGTTTTAGGAAGAATGATTTTCTGTCCCTCCAGTAGCTTTCCAGGCACATGAAAATCAGGAGCACTGACGATCTTCCTGTGTCACGTGGTGGGCAAACAACTTACTAAAACACTTTATGTTTTTCCTTTCATTGGTCACAAGTCTGCAGTTTCAATTTATTTACCAATTAGGATTTGAAATAAGAATTACATGACTAGATTGATAAATTAAAATATAATAATCCCATTTAAACAGCGCATTGTGTAATAATTGCATTCATTAAGAATGGTGTGTGGTGAAATGCAAAAGACAAGCTTACAGTCATGACAAAACCTTACCATTACCGAGCAAATGATGGAACATAATGAGATGTCAGCGTGCAAAATGTTATTTGAGGAATGATGTTCAGTCTGTGTCTGCTGTCTGTTTTCCTGCCTGCTCTCTCTCTTTCCTCCGCCGTGAAACTCACCGTGGAGATGGAATGTGACGTGCTATGAGGATTTGCTTAATTTAGCCAAATAAATGAGATTTTATAAACCTTCTCTTGCCAAAGCTTATTATTGTCAGACAATATCCGTGATAGATTGGCCATATGGCAGGTTAGAGTCCTGTTGCATCAGGCAGAGAATGTGAGATTGTTGGTGCAGCTGATGCTCGGGTTTCCCTCTTCCTATAGTTTAGAGGTTTAAAATGTCCTTTATACTGGAGGCTTTTCTATACTGTGATGGCTACACTGGGTTTTAAGCTGGTGTAAAAAAAATCTGACCACAATCTCTTTGTCTTGAAATTTATGCATTATTCACCTGGCAAATGTACCCACCTGTACTGTATGTACTGTATATAATAATGACAATTGCAACCATTTTTGAACTTTGATATTAATTTCTTCTGGTCTTAGTAAAAGCTAATATGTGGGAAGATTGGTAGAAAGGTATCAGGGTATTGTAGAAGTAAAGCTCTGTTATTCCAAACTGGGCTTGGACATTGAAATGAAATACCAGAAAAGGAAGTATTTCATGTTTTGTATGTATGTTATCTTACAAAGATTCATGGATGTTGTGAAGGAGGACATGCAGAGGGTTGGTGTGACAGAAGAGGATGCTAGAGATAGGATGAGATGGAGGCGACCCCTAAAGGGAGCAGCCAAAAGAAGAGGACCCTGCAACGTGGAGACAAGTAAAACTCCATTTTAAGCCTCTTTTAAAAACAAACTCAAATAATACATCGATTACTTTGGATTTTAGCATAGATAGAAGTCCCATTATACATAAAGTTAATATGAACATCCTTTGTAATAAACTGTGTCTCTGAGATCTCATACAGAAGTTGTGCATCATTTTCCTTAGAAGATATCTGAAACGTCATCTGTTCAAAGTTAAAAGGCAATTCTTAAATGAGTGTTAAATGAAGTCATGAAGTATTAGAGGGATTTTAAGCATGCAAGGGACAGTGGTGGAATGTAAAACTACTGAGTACTCAGATATTTAGGTACAATTTTAGAGGTACTCATACTTTATACATCTGTTTTATATTTAACAGAAAAAATGTTTCACTTTTCACTCCATTTATCTGTCACTTAGAGTTACTTTGCATATTAAGATTTTCCAGTAAAAATCCAGTAATGGGACATATACGGTTCAGTTAACACATTGCAGACAGGAGCCTACCTATTTCCTACTGGGTAATTGGGCAATAGCTATTTAACAGTGTGTCATGGGTAGTTAAACAGTTATTCCACCAGTGATCCAGGGTCTCATGACTAAAGGCTTCATTAAAACCAGATGGTCCTAAATGCGTTGCCTTTATTTCCTATGTGAGTTTTAAAATACAGGGAACTGTTGCTCCCGCTGCACAATAATAACAGCACTGGTGTAGCGACTTTATCCAGGCTAGTGTCCTACTGAAAAAAATGAATACAGTCAGTGCAGCTCTTCCTCTGAGACAGCTCTTGGAGAGACAGAGCAGAGGAAATGGGCTCAGTGTGCAGGCGACGTCCTGGGCTTTTTTTTTTTTATCTGACGCGATCGGGGGTGCATCTTCAAAGCTTGAAAGATAAAGAGACCCCCCAAAGACTGAATGGACTCCTGCCTTCACAACGTAAGATCGACGATAAAGGAGACAACTAGGGCCAGCCTCCTATCTGCTTTGTTACATAGCTAAACGATCAGTTTAGCGGTATTGTCACTGAGCTGCTGCCCGAGGAGATATCTCAGCATAGGGCCAGTCCCACAGGTTAGGCGCTTTCTCTTGGAAAGCTGTCTGTCTGGTTATTTGGCACCTAACTGATATGATGCAGGCCTGTCATTCTTCAGCTACTAGATAGAGGAGAACACCAACCATTAAAAGCTTACCTTAATGGAAAGTGTTTTCCTTTGGATACTCTCGCAAACTTCTAGTGACCCATCCCTTATAAGTATTTTTTTTAATTTTTTTTTTTTATGTGAGATCCATTTGTCGCCTTTGGTGCGTGGAGTACTCAATAAGGAGTACTTAAATCTTTTCTCTGGGCCTGTTTGCCCTCTCCACAGCTTCCTCGCAGCTTGTTTTGGCATATTTGCATGTGAATGAGGCGACAATCGGCCTTAATTGTGTTGCTACTGTAATACCTTTGATCTGTAATGTTTGAAGTGCCTGTGCCAAACGCTGGTTCTTGGGTAACTGGCGCCAGCGCTGACCGGGGTATCAAACACATGTCGATACGAAACCACTGGAGACCATTGTGTTCTCCATCGGATTGCAGTGCAAGCTCGGGGGTTACACTGCACAAATGTGATGATAGCGTTCGAAATGGCTCCAGAGTTAGGTGTTACGCATACCACCTTATTTGTTAAAGTTTCTTTCTGCCTGGTTGCTGTTACATGTCTCTTGGGGAATTATTGTTTATGCTTTCATCTTGTTAGAACGCTTGATAAGCATGGAGCTCAGAGACCCAGCCTGTGATTTCAAATGGAGCTGTCATGAGAAATTAAGCAAATGTATTTTTGCAACAAAGCACCACGACTGTCTATGTTTTGTGTGCAAAATCACCTGAAAATAACTATTAATTATGACACAATCTTTACTTAATTTTATTCGTTTACATCCCAAACTGTTTTTAGATTTTTTCTTTCCAGAAAAGTCTACCAGCATGTCAAGAATTTTTTTTTAACCTCACTAAAAGTAGTAATGCCGCTGTGTAAAGTCCTGCCCTCAAAATCTTACATAAATATCAGCATCAAAATATACTTGAACAACAAGCAGCAACTAGCAATGCTCAATTTCCAAATGTTATTTACCGAAGTGTACCAAAGTACAGCGTACCTTTCCCTTTCCACCACTACTTTTATGTTCCTATTTCTGGGGTTTCTTGATGAATGTACGTAGGAGTCACGTCACAGACCTCAATCAAGGAGCTTCAGGCTAATAAAGCACATAAACACTCTCTGTGAATCCTGACTCGGGTGGGTGACAGTCATGGCCAGATTAAATCAGATTATGTTGTCTAAAATAAAAAAGGTAACTGAGCTATAGCTAGGCCTGCTGGTGTCGTTCCTCCTGGTACTGTATGCATGCAGCAGCAATATGAAGGTATGTTGCAGCCACAACTGCTGTCAGCTGTTTAAGCGCTTACATATTATAAACAACCGGGGTTTAGCATCATTTATGGATGGGAAATTTTATGAGCAATTATATTTATACAGAGTAAATACATTACGGACCAAAATGTTGTTCTGAGTGAGGCTCCCACTTTCAGTTTGAAGAAATGTATGAACTCAACGGGTTCCACAGACTCGACGGCGCCAGTTCTTGACACACTCACAGGATATGTTAAGTCTTCAGTAAAGAGCCATTATCCCTTAATCATCGGCATCGATCTGGCATTAACAAGGGTCTCTACATATGCAAATGGAGGCGAGGGCCAGGCCCCTATAAAAGCTGACCCTGGACGGGAACTTCCACAACACAGGCCCTCTGACAGTTAGTGGAGTTACGTGTCACTCAGCTGCACTGCAAACATGGTGAAATACTTCTCTGTGGACTGGCTGGCCCAGAACCATCACAGCACCGTTAAGGAGCACTGTGCTGACATGGATACTGCCTTTGCCTGCAAACCTCATATTCCCTGCATGGTTCAGCCAAGCCCGCCGCCCTTTGGCAAAGGTTACCTGCAGAGAAAATCCAAACCAGCAAAACGCTTCGAACACATGGAGCCAGCGGAGAGCTGCGGGCCCCGGGACTCTACTCTGTGCTCACCTTTGGATTCATCAAACTGCACCTCACCAAGTAAGTAGCCTACAATTCCTCGCTTTAAACCAAAGAGTCGGCCTTTACGCAGAAGCGGGGTTTGTAACTAGAGTTTTCATTCCTTCAGTTTCTGATGTCAGCGGGTACTCCTCCGGGGATGAGAGCGAACCAGCTTCCCCGGAGTGTCTCTCTGTGGACGAGGGCAACGAGGTGAAGAAAGACGGCGGACCACAGCGCCGAATGCGCACAAAGTTTACGTCTGAGCAGATTAGGAAACTAGAAAAAATATTCATCAAGCAGAAATACTTGGACGCTGGAGAGAGAGAGAAGACAGCGCAGAAGCTGAGCCTCACAGAAACTCAGGTGAGACGCCACTGTCAGTGCAAATAAAGTGTTTATTAGCATTTACAAAGAGCAAAAGTCCCCATTTTCGCAGTACGGCGGATGCTAACGTAACTTTTTTCGTGTCTCAGGTGAGGACCTGGTTTCAGAACAGGAGGATGAAGCTGAAAAGAGAAGTCCAGGACTACCTGTCTCCTCAAGTCCCGCCGGTGATTTTTCAGCCTCTGACCTCGGTTCAGTACCACGGCATGGCGGGACATCTACCCCATTACTCCGCTACGGGCCATCCCTTTTACCCTCTCCCAGTCCCGCAGCTGGTCCCCCATCAACATATACCACCTCACTACCCTCATCGAACAATGATACACCGCCCACATTTTTAAACATTCTTTACTGAGGAATTGTCACTTTTTGAGAATTTTCTGGCCGAAATGTGCAATCAAAAGTTTTATTTGTGTGATTTCTTTTAAACGTCTGTGTAAAATTAACCATTTTGTATGTAATTAAATGAAATCTATTTATTATTTAATAAATCTTATCGTCTAAACTGCGGCGACTGACTGTTTTCATTCTATCTTTGGCCATTGTAAGGATAGAGCTGATGATATATTATATATAGCTGTTGATGATATACTCTTTATTGAAGGATTGTTAGTTCCACTAAATAGCTCATCCTGTCTTTCATCATAAAGGTGGGCGGATCTGGAAGAAGGCAATGATAAAGGTGTCTAAAGGTTATATCACAACACTGTGGATCTCCTGATTTGATTCTTATAGCATCAATATGAGATTAGACCATATACAAATCAGAATATATTAAATCTGAGAATTTTTCAACGTCATGAAACCAAAATAACAGCAGCTTTTATTTGCTACACACACCAAATTCATAATAAAGACCCCATTCATGCTTTTCTGGTTCTCCTCCCTCCTCTGTCTGCAAAAGAGTGACCGTGTTTGTCCCCACTTCTGCACTTCAAACGCCAGCTAACGGAGAGATCATGGTTAACAATTAGTCCTAATTAGGCCTCTCATTGAAGAGTTTACACTTACCACGGGGGCTCCGACCTGGCTCCAGAGAGTCTGGGGTTTTGTATGACCAAAGGATCTGATCTTCGATGTGAAGTCTGAAGCCTGAGGTTAAAACCTGATTATGTGATGAGCTCTGGAGATAGCGAGCTTGATTCGAAACCAGTCTGAGATAATTAAAAGGTCATAAATGAGGTTGTTTAAAATGTTTTTAAATGCCCATGTTTAAAATCTTAAAAGTATGACACCTTTTTTGATATTTTAACTCAAAAATACAGCTTATGTAAGAATGGGCAATTAATTGGTCGATACCAACTATAAATGCTCAATTTTTTAAAAATTCAGTTTGGCTAGAAAACAACAAACCTCCAGGATTCCTGCTGTGTGAGGTTTCAAGCTGGCCAGAGGCAAACATCTCAGTCAATAAAGATCAAAGGAACTTTCTCACTTTCTGTCGATGTTCTCTGACTGTGGTCACACACTCAGCCGGTCCCACCATAACAAAGGCATCATCAGCAGGTAGCTCAGTGCGCAGACAGCTGGGCGCTTTTGTCTTCAACTCCAAAAGTCACTTACACCTTCGACACTGAAAAACCCAACGAACTTAGGGAACTCCAGGTATTTGTGGCTTTTAAAGGAAGATTTTTTTAGGTGTTACGCATACCATTCTGGCCTCTAAGAGGTCTTGTCTAAGAGGTCAAAATGACCTCTTAGACAATAAAATGCAGACTATAGTTCTCTAAAACACTGCGCCACTGCATGGATTTTTCCATTTGACCAAAAGCAAACTAAACAAGTTACAAATACCTCTACATATCCGACATTTGTAGTTATTAGTACTGTTTTTAGCAGCGGATACAGCCATGATTCACTTTAGGTGGACATCATTTAGTTTGAAATGCCAGGTAAATGATACTCAGACTCAGTGGCGCCAGGGCATCTCAGCACACCCTGAGAAAAGCTAGAACCCAGCCTCTATTAACCTCAATTACAACCACCATCAAGTCTCTATTGTTCCGGTGAGATCCCTTTGCATATGCAAACAAAGAAGTGTGCCCCTCCTATATAGCGGCCAAGAGTCATCCATACAAACATACACCTCACAACCACTGCTTGTACGCACTATGGCCAACTTTTCTGTGGAGTGCCTTGCAAAGAGTTATTATGAAGAGATGACTCCACAGACAAAGGATGCTGCGCTCTATTCAAAAGATCTTGGAGAAATGGAGGAATTTGCAAAGGAATCAATAAGTCAATACTCTACTACCTCTCCAAACAGTAAGTTCACTGATAAACTTTGTTTTAAGAGCTGATGTCGACGGGCCTTTGTGTGCGTATTGATTTTGACTAAATTAATTAAATGTCTCCTCTTTTACCTCCAGACAGTTGCGACAACTCTTCAGGGTCTGAGAGCGAAGTTGGAGATGACAGCGAAGGGGAAGCGACCCAGCAGAGGAGGCTGAGGACCAAGTTCACCTCAGAGCAAATCAGCAAACTAGAGAATACTTTCAGCAAGCACAAGTACCTGGGTGCTACGCAGAGGAGGAAAATTGCAGAGAAGCTGAACCTTTCTGAAACTCAGGTGGGTTAAATACATGCTTTCCCAAGGCCTCCACAGTGGCACTGTGAAGCTCTCCAAAAAGCTCACAACAAATAACAAATAGATCATTTGCACTAGTTGAATTACAATCTTACCGTGTAGTTACCTGATATAATTTTTTATTTTTTGGGGCGGGGGGGGGGGGGGGGGGGTGACATGACA
>VUQI01000373.1:0-21089 GCA_015106735.1 Paratilapia polleni | reverse complement strand
TGTGCGTAAAAGCGCGGTACTTATGGACTGTTTTGCATCTCATAGGTGAAAACATGGTTCCAGAACAGGAGGATGAAACTGAAGCGAGAGGTCCAGGACAGGCGTACCGAGTTTCTGACAGTGCAGACCGCTCTTCTGTCCCCTATGCTGTTTCAGCACCACTTCCTGAGCGGACAGCTCCCCGCCATCTGTGGCTTCTACCCGCAACTGCAGCCGCTCCACAGGACTGCGCTCCCAGCTCCTCTGCACCCTCACCGCTCCCACCCTGTTATCCTGCCGCCGCCAAACTTCTTCTGAATTCTCCTGAACTTTTACCCCCGAAATTCCTGTCTAGAATCTAGATACTGTTCCATTGCTCTCTCTAAAAGAGAGGTTTAGAAAGCTGTGAATACAATTGCTTTGATTATATCTGAAGCACTCCGATATATATGTTTTGGTGTTGTGTGTATGATTTAAATAATGTAAATTAATCTACTGCAAAATTTCTATGGTTTGTGTCAAAAATAAAACAGAGTTAAAATCTTTAAGCGGCATCTTCACGTCTTTGTCTTTCAACCAAAGTGGTCTGGATGGGCTGTAATATTTTCTCTAGTCGTTGTATTCATACGTCATAGATCATCGACCAACACATGCACAATTAAACAAGTCAAACATCCAAACCCCAGGCTTTAAATTTCACATACATTTGGGGCAAATGTCACTTAACATTTTTATTAAGTGATTTATTTTATTATTTATTTTAGTTTTATGAATAAAAAGAAGGAAGGTTAAAGTTTGGCTAGACACCGGCGGACAAATATTCAGGAGAGGACTGAGACAGCGCGCCATGCAGAAGCTGTTATATTCAGTTTTGATTAAAAAGACACAATATTAGTGAGAATGAACTCAGCAAGGTCACAATAATCACAGAATCAGATCCTGTGTGTTGCCATCTGTTGCAACATCGACGTTAACTGTAACAAAACGAACAAATGGTGCAGTTCAGTGTCCCTCTTCTCACCATATTGCAATGTTTCCTTCTCTCTCCTTCTGTCCCTCCCTCATTCTTTTTCTTTCCTCACTCATTCCCATTCTTTCCTATTGGTTTCCCAGCCTTGTATAGGCAGACAGCCGGCTAGTTTTCTAACGTCCACGTCGTTTCAGAGCATCTAGTGGCACGAATCCTATAACAACAAACAAAACAGCAGACTGTTGTTGTCCCTGGCTGCTGTTGGCGTCCGCTGGCATTACTCCACGCTGAGCTTGCCCTGCTGATTTGCTTGTTCAAAGGGATATCAGAGCGGATCTAACTGCGAGATCATTGAGCTTCATTGAGCTCTATTGTGTGACCACTGAACTGTTCGCACTTACTTGAAAGACAGAGGAAAGGCGCCCTCAAGTCTGCCCTAGGTGTATATTGGCTCACCTTAAAGTCATTAGTTGGCACCAGCTAAATACAGTTAGGTCCATGAGTATTTGACAGTTTTTATAATTTTGCCTCTGTGCACCACCACAGTGGGTTTTTAATCAAACAGTGCAGACTTTCAGCTTTAATTCAAGGGGTTTTGCAAATGTTTTGCATTAACTATTTAGGTTTTACAGCCATTTTTACACACAGTCCCCCACTCAGAAGTAACTGGACAAATTAACATAATTTTAAATATAAGAATTGATTTTAATACTTGGATGAAAATCCTTTGCAGTCAGTGACTGTCTGAAGTCTAGAAGCAATGGACATCACAAAATGCTGTGTTTCTTCCCTTGAGATGCTCTGTCAGGCCTTTACTGCAGCCACCTTCAGCTGCTGCTAGTTTGTGGGTCACTCTGCATGCACTTTTGTCTTCAGTAACTGAAAAGCATGCTCTGTTGTGTTGAAATCAGCTGACTGACTTGACATTGAAGAATATCCTGTTTTTCTGCCTTCAGAAATTCTTGGGTTGCTTTTGCAGTTTGCTTTGTGGTCATTATCCATTTGCACTGTGAAGCACCATCCAATCAGTTCTGCAGCATTTGGCTGAGTCTGAGCAGAGAGTATAGCCCTGTACATTTCAGAATTCATCTTGCTACTTCTGTCAGCAGTCACATCATCAATAAACACTAGTGACCTGGTTCCACTGGCAGCCATACATGCTCATGCCATAACATTGCCTCCACCATGTTTTTACAGATAATGTGCTTTAGATTATGAACTGTTCCTTTTCTTCACCACACTTTCCTAATGATGGGAAGTTAATCTTGGTTTCACCTTTCCAAAGAATTTTCTCCAAACCTGAGCAGAGTCTTTTAGATGTTTTCTGGAAAAGTCTAATCTGGTCTTCTTGCTCTTGAGTGGTTTGCACCTTTTTGTAAACCCTCTCCATTTATAGTTTTTTCATGAAGGTGTCTCTTGATGGTAGACTTATGTGTTTAAATTTGCCTCATCTGGACATGAAAATGCCTGCCAGTGAATTGTTAATTTTGAACCTCTGAAAATGGGGGACTGTGTATAAAAATGGCTGGAATTCCTAAACAGTTAATGCAATACTTTTGTTAAACCCCTTGTATTAAAGCTAAACATCTGCACTTTGTTTGATTTCAAATCCACTGTTCTGGTGTACAGAGGCCTGTGACTGACTGATTGAGTCGCTCTGTCATAAAGCTTTTTTCAGTCATGGCTTTCAGTTCAGAATATTTAAGAGAATTGCTGGTGATCAGACATGTGCTATATGTGGATCCTTTTGCAGGCTGTGTGTTCAGCAGCACCCTGGATTTTTGGAGTTATTTAGTAGGGCCTAAAGCCAGCACATACAAACAATTTCAAAAGAAAATAAATGCTGTCATTTCCCACCAGGAGGCACAATTATCAAAAGAGATTATTAGACTTGCAAGCATCAGTAACTACCATAATGAGAAGGACATATTCATTTAAAGGCTTACTGGACCATATATCTATTCATGCTGAGCCTCTGTAAAAACCTCCAGATGGTGAAAAGCCTCAGTCTGCAGCATTAACTGGGATAGTTCCTGATGGAGATATCAACATCAATCAATGATCCATTGTGAGAGGGCAAAGATGTGGTGAATTAAATGACAATGAGTGTTTCACTGATGCTTTTTGGAGAAGGTGAGTGAGTAGGTGAAGAGGTGCCAACAGTCACATAATGCTGCAGCTGGATGGCTGCAGATAGACTGATAGGAGTCAGTGTCAGTGGTGAAAAGTAGCTTACTACACTTATTCAAGTACTGTAGCCCATTTTTCTGCTTCCACAAACCTACAGGTAGAACAGCCACTTCCACATAAAAAAACTACTTTTTACTGATCAAATGTGTTTGACAGCTGTTGCTCAAGAGATTAAAACATGTGATCAGTGCAATGCTAAACATATAGTGGTTCCCAACCTTTATGGCTTGCAAAAATGCTGAGAGTTCATTCATAAGTTTTTATCTATTTCACAAAAAGAGCTATTTACCTTAAACAGATCATATGGCTCAGTTTATTTTATTTTAATTTTGAGACCAAAGAGGTGAAACCTATCATTATTATGGTGCTTAATGCATTTCAAACTCCAATACATTTACAGATAAAGAGACAGGTGATAAATTAAAGGACAACCTGGACCACTGGCCCCTGCAGTGAAGGGATTAAGTGGCTCTGTGATGCTGTGGGTGGCATTTAGGTGGCATGGTTTGGGTCCCTGATGGAAGAGCTCTCTTCCAGGATGATGCTCCCATCCACTGAGTAAGAAGGGCCACTTGGTGGTTTGATCAGTGTGAATTAAATGTTGCAGCCTTCACATTCAGCAGATCTCCACTGTGGCGGACACCTATGGGAGATTTTTTGATTGAGGTGTTAAACAGCTCTTTCCACCACCATCATCAAAGCATGCAATGACAGAAAACGTTTCGCAATAATTAATGCCTGCGAGCACTGAAACATGTTTTTTTTTTCCATTCATTTTTTATGTGTTTGGCTCCTTTGTATAATTTGCTGTTTTGTGCATAAATTACAGTGCATTGCTAAAAAATACATTTATCTCAGCCTTTTTTTTTTTTATGACATCTTACAAAAAAACGCTATGTATCAGTGGCCCCATGCTTCAGATGCTTTGCATTAAATTTTTGCACAAAAGACTAACTCTCCTCCATCAAAATCATTCAGATGATTTTATAACCACTTAAGAAGCAGCGAGGACAGATTTCATACCTCTGAGGAAATCCCTGTATGTGTGTCTTTTCTTTGTTTTTGTTCTTACCTACCTCAAACTTGGCAGCTATATTGTTAAGGACTAGACTGTTAATCATTATATTACCCTTTTGATTTCTTTGTGACCGTTTAGTGGGTCCTGAGCTCTCAGAACTACTGCACTAAACCACCTAATTATATTCAAAACAAGTTCTGCCCCAACCAGAGAAATGCTATTCCTGCATTTATACGTCTGTCTTAACATTTTTATATTGCTGTTGTTAACCTTTTTCCCCCTAACCTTTTTTTTTTTTATTAAGAGTGAAAATGTTACTTTTAAATAACAGTGAAAATGATGGGAGGATTTGTCAAAAAAAAAAAAAAAGTCCTGTTTTTAAAGCAGCAATACTGAGGCAATTTTAAAGGCACTGTTGCCCATTACAGTTGCCCAAACGTTATCATTGTGCAAAAGTCCGTTTTGTATGATTCAGTCTCTTGAACTCAAATACCCCAAAACTTAAAGTTTTAAGACAAAATGAATACATGTTAAATCCAGAATTTAATGGCACAACCTTCTTTATTCAAAAGATATTCAGAGGCAAACAGACGGGAAACAATGATGTCATATAAATTCAATCTCACATCACCCCCCCAAACACACACACCCAATGCTTTCACTAATGAATATGATGAAATTTGAGCCATGATATTACATAAAAAACAAATCACAGAGGCATAAAAAAAAAAAAATCACCTGCAGCCCGCGTGTCAGAATCTATGCTTTGCTGTCTTCCTCTGTAAGTCCAAGGCAGGCTGGAACCCCAATGTGTGTCTGTGCGTCTGAATACACACTTTGAGGTCAGCTGTCATGCAGAGAAGATGATGAAATGGCTGTCTGTCGGGTGGAATACCTCTGCAGCCCCATTTTCCCATGCCTTATGCCTCTTTAAAGTTAAATCTCAAAGAAGTATATGCATAGGAAAAAGGAACAGCGAGTGCAATGAGCCCTGCTGCCCTGTCACTGGACCCTGGAACCTGGAAGGCAGGAATGACAAAAGGCATGGAGATGCATGACTACATGTACAACAGAAGAAATAACTCCCATATTCTTTTCTTGTCTGACTGGTTGAGATTGCTTGACTTCTAGGTATTAAATATATAAAAAATAAAAATAAAATGCATAAACAGCGCTCATGTAAAAGCTTTATAGTTGCCAACATGTAGTTTTAATTTAAGGATTAAGTTTACAAAAATGCATACAAGGTGTGAAGAGGACTTACCCTGTAAAGGTCCCAATGAATGTCTCCCGGGAAAGCACCTCCTGTTGGCCATTTATCCCCTCCACAGGGACCTTGAAGATGTTTAACAAAGACAGAGTAGCTGTTGTCTGTGCTCACTCAGCACTTCTCCTCCCTCCTTGGTTTCAAGCCATGGCGACACACCTGTGAAGATGCCCGTGGAGACCGAAAAGAAATGTTTTCTACTGCACAGCGATATACAAAGCTTAAATTCTTCTGCAAAATACATTGTCTGATTTGCTCCCAAATCCTCCAGCTAGTAGTGAACTTGTTACAGTTATTATCTCCTATCTGACACAAGCTGTGTACGTCAGAAGCAGCACACAGAAGAAAGGAAACATTCAGGACGGCTTGTTCCTGATGGTGGAAAAGTTTCTTATCTGTTCAGGGTTTCTTTTTTTTTTCCCTCCCTTTCCCTCTCCCGCAAGAGAGGCCCCCATGCTTTTTAGAACTCAAGGTCTCCAGACAAGGACTCTCAGGGTGTGCTGAAGTGAGACACTGACGCACACACACACACATGCACAGGTTGTGTAGTGTGTAGCCGAGGGAGTGTTATGGCATGTCAAGGCCACTGCACCCAGCTGAAGATGAGACTGCTCTCTTTTCTCTGAACCTCTGTGTTTGCACCGTTTGTGAGCAGCAGTCTTATATCACAGGGTTTGGTAAAGGAGGATCTATCTTAAATGAGCACCCTGGCCCAGTTGAGGTCACCTCACACCACAATGTAGCAGTAAAAATCTCTGGCAAAACGTGCTAATGAGCACTGCAAGTTGCTTAGAAGCATCATACATCTTGGTGTCGAGTCTCAGCCTTGTTAGGTGTGTTATATCACATTTTTAATAGAGCATAAATGTGTGCTGACCCAGCTCAGTCTTTGAAAACCTTATTTGCTCTATAGCTGCAGGAATAATTTATGTTGTAATGTTAACTCCTCTGAGTGCAGGCTTTTTTTTATGGCGCTGAACCACATGTTCAGTTCATGACTCATGTTCCGATGTGTAGATGATTAAAAAGTAAAACATTTTTTAGATTTTATGTATCAAATTTATGTAAGTTTCATAAATTTGTCCCTAAAGCTTTTAAAAGATGCCAGAAGAAGTTCACTCCACTGTGCTGTACACGTAAAGGTCTGGAAATCTCATTGAGAATAACTAATTTCTTTCCTTTTTGTTTTACTGGTAGCAAATGTTGGAATCTACATTCAGCAATCTGGATTTGGCATTTATTGATGAAGGGGATTGCGTGGTTAGCATTGTTGTATCACAGCTCCTGGAGTGAAACTTTCGTGCTTTCCCCGTGCTTGTGTGGGCTTTTTTACTTTAGTTTCCTCCCACAGTCCAAAGATATAGAAGTTAGATTAATTGGTGAAAAAAAAATAAAAAATAAAATAAAGAGTTTAAGTGCCTTTACTTGAACTGTGCAGACTAACATGTTCTAATATGTTTTGCTACATGCAAGCTCTGAAACGTTTTCCAGCCGCTGAGACATACTAATGCTCCAAACCACCACTTGGTGGCAGCAGTCTCAAACCCTGACTGGCAGCAGACTGACGTCACCATTTGTATATAATGTGATAGTGTCCAGAGCAGATTTGTTTTAAATTAAATAACTTATAGGTAAGGTTTACAGCCTTTATAATACAAGGAGTAATACTGCAGTGAGGTGAAGTGAGGGATGCTGGTAGCCCAGCCTCTTTTGTGAGATAACCACAAAAGTATTTGATCAAGGTCTGATGGGCTGTGGCATATTTGTGCGCTGACTGTGAAATATGCAGTTGTCAGCTTCTCTTATCAATATGTGCTTTATACTTACAGTGAATCTGAGGTACAGGAGCCTCCCCTCTTTACTCCTTTAGACACATCTGTAAAACAAATGGCTTTTCAAAAGAAGGCAAACAAGTGTACTCTATATTTCAGCAGTTCCCCGTACATCAACATGTCAAGCTCATTTCCACCGTGTCTCTTGAGGGCCTGCATGCTTTTAATTGGGTATACTTTAACATGCAGCTTTTAAAGCCCACTCTTGTATTTTTTTTCCTTTTCTTGCAGAGTGTTCCATTTGAGCAGGGTGAATTTGCAGAGTTAAGCAGAAACGTCTCACTCCGCCGAAAAAAGGCAACAAAAGCTGCTTGTTCATCTAAACACATCTGCCACGGAGCAGGAGCGAGTTCTCTCAGAAGGCGAAACGTGGTTTTAGAATTTGACACTTTGACAGGGTGGGAGTATGATATTTCCTGAATCGCAACACAACAATCACCTGTAGTTGTCTTTAAGCTTAAATTGGCAATTTGGGGGATCAGTCATGTTCATTAGGAGAAAACAGAGGTTAGGTGCACTCTGTAAACACAGTGTTTGACTCAAAAATACTACCTACTGTGTGGGTTTGTGCATTTGGAGGAAAGAAAATGCCGATTATTTTACACTAGTGCGAGCATCTGTATCAAAAACATTACTATCCATGCTTTAGTCAAATGTCAAATTTAGTCAAATGCTTTAGTCAAATTTAGTCACAGGTTATAGTTATCTTTGACCAAGATTCAAGAGATCACAAAGATATATTTTACTAACATGAATGTTCCCCAGAAGATGCAGCCTATGGCCCGATGGCCTATGGTATCTATATAGGGCTGCCAGTAAACTTGCCCCGGTGCCCAAAGAACCCCTGGGGAACCCCTGACTTATAAGTTTGTGCCACCAGTAGGTCAAAAACTATTATCATGACACGTGATTCGTTTGTTAGACTTTGACTACAGCTTCACTGAAAGAATTTTTAAAAAGTGTATATTTCGGCTATCTTCAGTAGATATGATATGCTATAAACTGTGGGTCCATTAAGGCTCCTGTTTCAATCAAATAAAAGCATGGTTGACTGGAAACTCCAGCAGATGTTTGCCTTCTGGAAGAATTCAAAAGTTACAGGGACATTTTACTGGGAGAATGCAACAGAGTGTAACAATATAAAAGAAGTCCATTAGTATAAAATCTCAGTGCAGTACGCATCAGTATCACAGCTGAGACGCTTCTCCGAGCAGCCCACGAATTCTGCTAGCTTCTCAATCAGACTCAGGATATTTTCTTTGGACAAATACAATTGACAGAGTGCTCATTTTTGTTTATTTTCAGGTTACTGCACTCCCTGAAAACTCATTACCATGACTCACTCCACAACATTGCTCTAAAACTGCAATTTTAGAGCCACGCTTTCCTCTTTTTTGCGTTGTTATGTCATTTGTCAGAATTAGTTCAGAGTTAGCCTCGGGCTACGCTACTGTTTCTGTTTTTTTTTTAATACATCATTTTTTAGCTTTTGGAAAATGTTCTCTGTAATTTGGCTCTATAGCCAAGGATGTGAACACAAAACAGATGAGACAATGTATATGTGTCACATATTATATGCTGAATATGCTGATGTAAAGAGATAAAAAAATACACGAAAATTAAGACAAACACTGAAAAAGTTGAGGAGTAGTTAAAGATTTTTAGATATTTTTGAATGGGAAAAGGTCAAAGTGCAATCTAACTAGAGCATCGATTCATGTTTAAATATAATAAACAAAATGTTTGTCTTCAGACAGACAGTAGATGAGTCTAATATAGTAAAAAAGGAACTTTCAGCTGGTCCTTTATTTCCCAAAGGATCACCACACTGACCACAGATCTGCATATTTTGATTTGGCACAGATTTTTACACCATATTACCCTCATGGGGAAACCCTCCCTCTCATCTGTGCTTCCTCCCAGAATCAAACCAAGGATTTTTTGCGTGTAAGATGAAAGTGTTAACCGCTACACCATGGAGCCACTAGTAGACCAGTCTAAGATATTTCTGGTTATTGAGTGAATATCTGTAAATAACAGCATTCAAAACATCCCTTGCTGTACTCTAAGTCCTATTTAAAACCTGTTTTACTAAACCTAAACATTTTTATTGAATATAATTATGAACAACAGGCACTAAGAAGACTATTCTCATCTCTAATAGCTGTAAGTGTGTGAGTTTACTGCAAAAGCTGATGAAAAGAAAAAAAAACTACCCTTTAGGCCAAAATTAAAACTAAATAAAATGATAGTTTGCCCAAATATAACAATGTAAAATTAAATGAAAAACACAGGAAACGTCTTTAGACATAGTCAGTGACGATTTGGTCGCCTTTGTTGGTACAGCAAGGATGAGGAAGCAGTGGTGCATATGTTTATTTAGACTAAATTTTGCCCCTGGCACACACCACCCCATATAACTGTAAAACAACAAATTAAAACTAACACCAATTCAAAAAACAGACTTTTTTTCAATATCTAACTGGGAGGAATATCTAACTTTAATACAGTAGGACTTGTTCTACCAGCAGCAAAGCATTTACCATCATTAGCAATTTCAATATGTGAGACTCTTTTTTTGCAGGTGGGAAACAGATTCTTACTGGGCTCAGCTGTTAACTGCCAGCTTTACAATAGGAGTGTTACAGCCTCAAACGCTCTCCTGGACATACACTTAGTCCTTTTTGTTTTGTTTAAAGCCCAGAAGCTTTGTTATAAGTGAGAAGCAGCATGTTGAATTCATTCACAACAGTATATGAACAATGGCGTCTATGTGAAACATGTTTGCTCAAGGTCAGAATGATTTTAATAGCAAAGCCTGTATTTACACTGTTGTTACTGTAAAAACCCGTTTCAGTCTGAAAACGTGTGACTGCTGTGAGCCTGGATCTCTGCATGTCTCCCTCTTCCTTTGCTTCTCCCAACAGTTAGTGAATTTTAACTTCCCCTCCCACCATTTCCCTGTGTTGTGCTGTGTTGTACAGGATGCTGGAGACACAGTAAAACAGATGGGGACAGGGAGGGGTGGGGACTCTGTGGGCCCCCTCTCATAGGGGCCAATCTGCATCAGGCGCAGGGGCTGACAGAATAAGGCCACAGGGTGGAGAGACAAGCACCGCAGCCAGATCCTCTGGGGAGTCAGGCCACCACGAAGCCACCTGGCTCCCAACGGGGGGCTTGTGAGTTCAAGCATCCGTGGGCTAAAAGTTCTCCATGCAAGCTCTTTTCATCTGTTCTGCATAGGTGTGTCTGTGTCGGAGAGGAGGAAAATGATGAGAGGAGGGGAGGGAAGGAATGGTCAAGGAGAAGAAAGAGCAGGAGGTCAAATGTACGTCTGTACCCTAGATGTGAACATTTTTGGTGCAAAACTTGTTTGTAGTAGGTAATAGAAACCAGAGGCTGTTTGACCGCAAGCTTTCTCGTGACTTGTAATTCATGAGCTAATGTCATTCAAGACTGCAGACAACACTGCCTGCCTCAAACCATCTCCTCTTTTTCTCTAGTACTCTGGGTGTTTACTGGCTCTGACACAGTATGAGCATGAGCGTGCAGGCTTCTTCTTCTTTTTTTTTTCTTATTTTGAATGGCAATAGGTGAGCTGTTCATCCCCCATTTATCCTGGACACAACATTATAAAAGGTTGGATATTTTACACAAGTGGAAATTATACAATTAAAAGGCTTGATGAGGGCTAAAATGGGCAACTGATAATGCTTTGTGTCACCTCTGTGGTACCTTTGGACCCACTGTCATCAATAACAGTGATCCCAATGAAATGAAATTAAAACACCCATTGAAATTACGTCCTCTTTGTGTCCTTGTGACTCGCACTTTCTCTGACAGCGCCCCAGTGTCCTCCTGCCCCGTCTTCCTCTCTTTCTCTCTTCCTGAAGGTGGCTCAATCAGATGACAACAGTGGCTGTCTGTCGTTGTCAAAAGACATTTCAATTTGGCGGCCCTCCCACGAGTTCGGGCAAATTACCACTTCAAAAGGCTGTGAGTCCCCAGGTCGCTCCCAGCGAGGCTGGCCTAGTACGCACCCCCACCCCACCCCACCCTGCTGTTCAGCAATGCTGATAAGGGCCCGGGCCCCACTGAGTATGCTTGTCTCTCCATTATAAACAAAACTTTCTGCAGGAGAAGAGGGAGGATGCTTTATTATTCCTGAGAATAGTGCAATGTCTTTATTCAGGTAAGGTGGGTGTTTAACTGCTGGAAATGTGCTCATTAGACATTTCAGCAGAGGACACATCAAATTTTAGGCTAAATCTGAGGGCTTTTGGTTCAAACAAATCTATCAGATTTGTTGACTTGTTTTGATTTGTAACTCATACATCATTTTCATTCAGTAGCTTAATTATGCCAGTCAAACAAATTGACAGAATAAGACTTTAAAAGGCTCTTTTGCAGCTGCTTTAATTCACAGTCACATGTAATCCACATTAAAGGATATTTCCAGCGTTTTCCATCTGACATGTTTCCCATTATTGTGACGATTGTGGCTCTGTGTCATACAAACTTTGAACTCTTAGTTATACATATTAAAAGAGGGAGGGAAGAGAGAACTCACACACACACACACAAAAAGATAAATCTGGCGAGCAGTGCACTAATCAAATTAAAAAATAATAATTTAAAAAAGCGTTCTTTTGAAAATTGCATTAAACTTCTGCTCTGTGCCCTCATACTGTGTAGCTCCTTGTTTCCCCAAATCTATACACAGAGGTTAAAAGTGCAACGTTAACATGACCCACAATAACCACATCAATTGTTAATATGGCTGGTTGAAATCAACAGGCATTCTTTACTGTTTTTTCTTTATTTACATTCCCATTATTTGTTACCGCAGCAGCAACTATTCTTCGTGGGGTCCACAAATAAAAACAGTACAAGACATCCAACCTTCAACCTACACACGATCGACAAGTAAACTGAATAAAACAACACAATCGAGTAGTTTCTTCAAGTTGTGCAAAAACAGTCAAACAAACAGTAAAACATTTTAAAGTTACAGTTATTACTTATTTATATTAGGTTTAGATCATTAGTGTCCTACAGGAATCACAATAGTTATACATTCACACATCCTGTGCGTTTACCCTTTTTTTGTTTTTTTGGTAATGTTTCATTTTTTTAAAAATGTATTTGAAGATTGAAGATACGTTTATTTTGCCATGTGTATACTGACACACAGACAACAGATTTTTGTCGTTTCCAGTCCTCAGCATTCAGTCACTTTCTTAACCATTTATTCGGCTGGGGATGGTTGAAGCTGGTGGCCAGTTCAATACAGGGCTACAAGAAGCTGTTTTCACATATGAGTTCCAGAAAATGTTGCGAGAACCAGATCAGGATGTTGTCTAAAGTTCCCCTTTCTCACATGTAGCACATAAGAGGATACTGTCTGCTTCAAATGTTTTCTCACTCCTGGAAATAGCCTGTGCACACGTTTCCTAAAAGGGGAAATGATTCCTTTTAATGAATCCTTTATTATTGTTTGTAAAAGTGAATGCTTTCATAAAACAAAGTCAACTGGAAAAGCGAGGTGTTGGGGTAGTTGAAAAAATAAAACAACTACAGTCATCTGAATAAGCTTGCAGATTAATTGCAAGGCTATTTTTGCACCCTTGATGTTCTGTATCCATCTGTCACCTTGTTTTTAATTAAAATTTGAGATATGGATCTTTGTCTCTTTGTCAGTGCAGGTTGTATCGTCTGTTGTTATTATTTTGCATTTTCTTTTAACCATACAGTGATTTTTTTTCTCTTTGTCTTGCGTTTCTTAATGAACCCACATACCAAATCTGTTTAATAGCTGACAACAGCCATTAACTGGCATTCAGTCTAATAGCATCCATAATGGATCGAGTTCATGTTTGTTAGCTATCGTACGCGGCTCTCCATTTACACTGCAAAGTGGGATTCTTTTTTGATGAGCTGTTTATTTAGTGCAGGCCATTTAGTGGCACAGACACATCTGACACACTGCTGACAGTCTCCCTTATGTAATAGTCTTGTTGTTTGTTGAGATGAGATAGAGATCTGTTTCACCATTTTCCTTTCTGCCTTTGCCAACATGCTGTCAATGTTAATCTGAATCATTAAAAGTCTCAGTGGCACATCTGTGTGCATGAGGCTTCACTTGAATTGTGTCCCTCAGAGGTGAGCCTGCAGGCCATAACACTCCCCGTGCTGAAGCTGAAGACATCAGCTACGACCCTAAAATGTAATATAAGATATAAATGACTGGAGGTATTAACTGTAGCACGAAGGCACGAATTGAAGAAGTAGCTCCCTTAAATGCAGTGAGAAGATTGATTTGTGTTAACACAGATTTGAGTAATGCTCCCATTGTTCCACTCTGTAAGTTTTTGTTTTGCTGTTTAAATGAGCACGTGCAGCTTCTCTTGTAATGTCGCAGAGACTGTAATGAAGCCTCTCAGTGAGTAAATCAGACATTACAGAGCTTGGCAGGGAGCTGACAGCGAGTGAAACTACACTATTGTCTGAGCTGACTGACACTCTCTGAGTTGCCATGCATCACCTCCACTTTAATGTCGCGTGCCGGTGTTGAATGGTTCTGTAGGGTTTGAGCAGGGCTAATGGTGCGTTAATATGGCAATGAAAGATCAAACGCCGCCGAATGAAATATTTAGTGCTCACACATCCTTCAACCATGCCCCTCTGGGCCTTTGACTTGGCTGCTGCAGAGGTTTACAGGTCTTTTAAATCAGCGCATGAATTGAGTCTGAGGTCGTGGTCCTCCAGGTATAGGCGTCTGAAGTGAAATATAGCATAACACTGTTAAGAAAGGCTGAAAATTTACATGAGTTGTTATTTAACTTATGTGTGTAAAAAAAAAAAAAAAGCTCACAAAATAAATTGGATTAAAATGTGATTTTAGCCTGATTGATGAAAGCACATTTCTATCCTGCTATAGGAGGCCTTCGGGTAAAACTGTGCTGTGTGACCATATTGAGTAACAATATGGCCTTTGCAACAAATGTGCAAATAATGCAATTCCCACAAGTAATTATTGGAAGGTGGGGCCTCTGTGGCTCCTGTGAGCGTGTGGCCAGTGGGCAGCTGTGAACTTTGCCCAGGTGGTAGCCCAGCCATGCTTGCAGGAAAGGTTTCCTCCCCCCCCAAAAATTCTACCTTTCCTTCAAATATAATGCAATAAATAGAACAGTCTTATTTCTCATGTATCTGACATGCTCATAGCTTTTGTCTTGACCGTATAGCGTACATGTTGATGCACACTAAGATCAAAATATGGTTAGGAAATAGTGTAGCTGTGCATTTGATGAAAAGTTTTATCTGCACATACGCTATTTATCATTTCAACTTGACAAAGATGATTGTTCTTAAAACGCTGTGTCTTAAAATAAAGCATCTGGAGTCACTGCACCAGTGTTGATCAATGTATGTTTGCTGCAAACATGCAGCTTGTATATTCTTTTATGCTGCTTTTTAATTGGATAATGGTATTAATAGGAACATTTTCCTTAAGATTGAAAACATTTGCTTTATTCGGTTGTATGAGCTCTTAGTTGCAGTTATGTCAACTAAAAGCAGGTTAATCAGGAAGGAGAAACGTTCTATTTTCATTGATCATCAAAGACGTTCATAAGCGCGTAGTGAAAACTAGGACAGAAGGTCAAAGTTCAGTTGTGTCGTTACTGAACGTGGGGCAGAGCATTCTCATTTTCTTTATCTGTGCACCACTGAATACCAAAAGTTCAACTATATACATCTTTTGTTGGTAATTCCCTTAAGCCTCCTCTCCTGTCAAATCTCTGTTCAACTCCTAACACACACTGTATACACACACACCTGTTTCTATATCCTCATGCATTATGTCACTCACTGACATAATGCATTCCCTAACCACTGCCATCACAGCTTAATTCCTAACCCTAACCTTAGCTCTGACCTAATTCTCAAAAAAGCAGTCTAGACTCACAAGGACCTCAATTTGTGTCCCCATGGTGACAGTATACCAGCTAGCGCTGTAAAATCAACAGCATCTAAATGTGCTTACTTTAGCTAAGCACATTTAGAAGCATGAAGCAACCCAGAACTGTGATAGAAGTGGAAATGTGAAGCTGTGCTCAGGGCTTTGCCTTTCTATATCCAACTTTCTGCGGTGCCCGTGCTGTGCAGGGGCTGCAAAGGGGAGATGTGAGGGTCGACGGGTTGTTTCTAGTTTTAGACATGTCTCCCGTTTTGTCTCTCTCTCTCCCTCTCACTCCAAGTGAGGTGTGATCTCTCTTCCTCTCTTTCTCTCTCGGTTTGTACAGTGCACCCTGGCGGGATCAGACGCGGGCATGGGAAAGCGGGGTTGTGGCCTTGCGCTATGGGGGCTCTCACCTCCTAGCTCTCCCCTCCTCTTCCTCCCACCTCCTTCTCTTCCCTCTAGTCTACTGATAAGAGTCATATGAAAGACCTTCCTTTCCTCCGGTGGTGGGAACTCTGATGATAAGGTGGGCGGTGTGGCGGCTGCTGGGCCTTCTCCAGGGAACAGGGAGTTCTCAGACTCCTCTGATACTGCTGTACAGAGGGAATGAAGGTTGCAGGGTATGCATTTGCGTGTGTTCAATGGGTACTTTTTTGTGCGTGTTAGCTTGAAACCCTGAATGAATGTGCCATTTTTCTCATGCAACGTTGTCACAGCTTGTCAGGAAAAAAAATAATAAATAACACCTTCCTTCAAGTTTTACTCAAACAAATGTTAGCTCCCAAAATACATTAACCTCAAACCTCTCTGCTGCATCCTTGAGTATCATGCAGTGGCATAACAACACCATGTATCTGATGAAGGTTAATCAAAACACAGGTCAGGATGGCCCTTCTTGCCTCGACCTTGACTTGCTATAGCTCTCAGTCATTCTGGGAAGAGCACTGAAAATGTACTGTGAAGGAAAACGAATGGTTACTTCACATACATTTTTCTCAAGCCATAGGAGCAGTCAAAGTAATTACTCAAGTCAGAGTGAGTGATAAATCACTTTAAATAATATTATGCCTCAAAAATTTGCCCTTGAATAACTGCATGGCTTTTGAGGCCATAAAGTTGCCAGTGATTCCTTTTATAGTCTTATTAACAAAAATATAGACTGTGTCATGGGAGGCTACTCATTAATCTGACCTGTTATCTTGAGAAAATTAAAGTTACAGAACATAAAATTTGGCACAATAACTCAGAGAATGCACATATTTTCCACCTCTGCGCTCACGCCCCTGCTTGTGTCAGCCCAGCTTGAATAGCAGATTCAACGTGATTCTGCCAGCTTTACCTCTATTTTCCAAGGTTGTTGTCTGTGTTAAGGGGAGGGTAATGAGCTGTCAATCAAATAACCAGGGTTTGATTCATGGGTAGCTTCCATGGAGGACAGAGTTATTTCTCCAGTGAAACCTGAGCTGCGCTGACAGCTGATGCTTGCAGAAAAAGGAAACAAACAGGCACATTTGCATCACCGTATTTTTTTTTTCTGAGCTGCCATCACCTATTCAGTTTGACAGAAAATGTGATTATCTCTGCCTCTCGTGTGGTTTACAGTAGGGAAAGGGAGACAAGATGTGCGCGTGCGTTTAGGTGGCGGCTCAAGTAAAGAGTCTGTGGTCGTCTTTATACGCTACTCTCAACTGGATGCACCTTATGTGTCCCTG
Source organism: Paratilapia polleni (assembly GCA_015106735.1). Lineage (NCBI taxonomy): Eukaryota > Metazoa > Chordata > Actinopteri > Cichliformes > Cichlidae > Paratilapia > Paratilapia polleni. The sequence continues at coordinate 4,161 of VUQI01000373.1, read as the reverse complement.
ACACTTCTCTCATTATTAGATACACCGCTTCCTGCTGGGGAGGCCAGGTGTTGCTGGGCCTGTCATGCATACAGCTCCAGTCAAGGTGCCTCGTGCACACATTCTCACAGTGCACGCCCACACACACGTAAAAGGAGTTTTAGGAGCGGACAGATGTGATATATTTATCAGCTCCTCATTGCTACACAGAGAAGGTGTTAGATTGTGGTCTGGAGAAGAGGAACTCAAACTTCGGGATCCACTTTTCAGCTAATAGCTGTCCAGTCTGTGTGAAATATCAAGATGATGAAGACAGGTGTAAAGTGGCTGTTCACTTGTCCAAGACCAGCACAATAAAGAGCGCTGCACATAAAGAAAATCCCTCTGCAGTGCCATCTAATATTCCTGTCTCTACCAGAAAAGACTGTTCTTTTCCACAGGAATACAAAAAAAAAAGGATAAGTGAAAACTCAAATTCAATTACATTAAAATTATTGTAACTTTCAAAAGTAAAATATAAGGCTGTACTTTTTTTTTTAAAATTTAAGTAGCCAATAAATATAACCAATATGATGAATAATACTTTGAAATTACAGCACTTAATGCCAACCTAGTTCCAAGATTTTAAATAAAGTTGAACAATAAAACCTTAGAAAAAAACTAGGCATATAAACACACAGAAACAAAACAAAAATTGATTAGTAGCACAAGTAATAACCTGTCATCTGCATGCAACATCAGTTTAAAAGAGATCTTCTTGCTACATAATATATTCATGGCCCTGGTGTTGCTGTTAAGTGGATACCATTGTTATCTGTAATCACAAATAATGATATTGTATCACTTCTGTTATTCTACCCCGTGGAAGCACGACTCTGACTCTTCATCATTACCAACTTGCACAACAGAGATAATAAAAATGACAAAGGCATTTTATTACTAGCATAATCAAACTGTGTTGCTCAGCGAAACTGAAGCTTACACAGGCTGTATACTGTACAAAACCAGAGGGGAAAAAATCAGAGTTTTTCCTGAAATCAGCTTCGTATTTTGAGCATTTATAGTTTTCTGTAATTTTGGTATTGGTCAACAAAAAAAGCAGCACAGCTTTGCTATTGTTAATTTTGAAGACATAAGTGTTCTTTGTGTTCTACATTACAGTCAAACCTCAACACTGTTTCACTTAGACAGAAACGTGGGAAGTGCTGCAATCTAAGAACTGTTACTACCTTTAATTCTTGTTCACTTGTTTTCTGGTTAGTTGCATTAGGAGTATTGAATACAGTTTTTTTTTTTCACAGTGGAGTTTACATGTTTTGCAGGCTGTGTTTCTTTTAGGTAACAAGCAGGCTAGCTTTCAGTAGAAATTACTGCATTGAGCTGTGGCAGATTTTTGTTGTTCTAGCTCAGACAAAGTAGCTACCCAGTCATATCTGATTTTATTTAACCACAAATACCATGACTGAAATCTTTAAATATAACAACTAAAATTATGTTTTGTTTATCTAAAGCTAAATACAAGACTGTGAAGTAACAAATGTGCAGTTAGAACATATGCGAGTAAAGCTCAGGAGGAAATGTGCAGTATGCTGCGTAACCGTGACCCTCTGAGATGCTCTTCACTTTGGAGACTTTGTGGATAAACAGTGTAGCACCACAGGAAAAGACTGGATCGTGGTAACCCGCTTGGAAAAATGAAAGGTTTGTGTGCTATCCAAGCATTTATCCAAATCCATCCATGGGATGTTTTAAAACATCTCCAGTGGAAGAGTAAGTGGCTTACACTAATAGAAGTTCGATACTAATTTCATTAAAGTGACTCTTTATGACTTTTTTTCAGTATTTCTCTTAAAATGGGCACATCTCATCTTCAGGACTGATTCTCGACCCTTTTCCATTAACCTTTTTTTTTCAGGTTATTTTCCACCAAGGTTAGAGTTCATTCTTATCCTATTCACTTAATTCAAACTGTGGGCCAAAATCTGAGTTTATAATTATAGTTCATTAATTATCTCATATTCATTAATAGATTGAATTGCACAGCTCCCTAATGCCAAAAAGCCTTTCTAATTATGAAATTTTGGAGAAAATCCACTTCACTACCCTCCTCTAATTGGAAAAGGCAAAGGATCTGAATTATTGCCAGTCAAGGTGATCTTTGGTGGGAACATTCAGTTAGGCAAAATAACAAATTCTTTTTTAAAAACAAGGTTGTTTTTTTTTGTTTTTTGTTTTTTCCATTAGAGTGCTTATTCAAGTAACAAACCTTTTTAATGCCAAGTACTTGCAAACACCTGAATGGGTAGACAGATGTCCGCACAGGCTATACTAGTGACTGTTACAAAGTCTGACCACCTGTGCTCTGTTTCAAGAAGCTGGACCAAGTCAGTACAATATATGAAAGCAGAAGGAGCAGGAGAGAAGCAAACGGGTGTAAAGGCTAATTAGAGCGTGACATCATCTTGCAAGATTTAGTGAATTTCGTGCAAGCTTTGGCTACTTTCCATCGAAAGGATTTCAGTTTTGCATTCTAGCAAAGTGGGTGCTGAGATTACCTTCATCCTCACCATAACTCACTGCGAGTTCAGATCCAGAAATAAACTTGGCTTTTAAGGTTAGACTGCGTCTTTAATGACAATTGTTTATGGCCTATTAAATTTTAATAGGTTAACGTTAGATTAGAAGCATGAGACTGTCTCATCTAATCACAGCATCAAAGCAGAATAATTTAGCAGTGGTCACTGAGGACCAGGCACTGAGCAGTCGTGTGATAAAGAAAAGTGTCTTGCCGGTGCCCTCTGTGCCCTTAAAGAGGAGCAGCCTCCCTGTACACATCCACAGGCCAGCAATTACAGCTGACTGTTAGCTGCTTCTCTTTTTCTGCTCTATCGACATGTCAGCGCTGAACTCTGGGAGGACTGAGGATGAAAGAAGAGGCAGTGGAGACAGCAGCAGGAAACAGCAGCAGAGTTGGGATGAATTCACTTTTGTTGCAGTCACAGGGGACGTGGATATTTTTGCACTATTCAAGTATAGATTTATACAGAGACAGATATGGCTATCCTATCCAATGTATTAGCAAATAATTATGAATTTTTGCTACATGGTTAGAAATATGCGTTTAAAAGAATACACATGGGGCAAAAAAAAAATCCTTTTCCCCTCACAGATCACTTGTATCTTACTGACTGAGGTGAACACTTGACAGATTTATGAGCGCTCTGTCCAAGTTGCCCTTTTTGCCAGCGGCTCTGTCCCTGAAAGTGTCTGTGGATGCTTCTGGTCGATTGAATTTAAAGTGCAGCATACACAGCTTTATCATCTAAAGTGTATGTTTGTTTTAGATTATCTCCACAGCTATACATTGTAAAAACGGGCCACAGTTTAGCAATCTTGAGACACTTGTAAATTTTTATTTATTTTTTTAATAAGAACTGGAGAAGATTGGGGAGTAAGTGTGAAATTGTACGTTGCAACAACTGGGTTTGATGTTGAATTCCAGAGAAAAGAAAGTCCTAATCTTGGATTCAGACTTCTTTCCCTTCAGAGAGCCAGGCTTTGCCTATAAATAATCCTCGCACTCATTCGCTAAGGCTGCTCGCTGCCTTGCAAGTGAAAACAGCTGCGAGGAGAAACAATTCTTTCTCCCTGCTTCCTCTTTGTTTCTCTTTAATTGACTTTTTAACAAGGCTGTGTTCAAGTTGACCAGCTACACGCCTTCATTCCAAACGACCACTCACACACATATACACTTCTCTTATTGGCTGCGGTGGGAAACTCATTAAAATTGCGTGTGTATGTGTGTGCAAAATGCTCCCAATTTCTGAATCAATGAGCTATGTGCAGAGGAGCATAAATGAACAACATGGTTATATGCATGATAATGCCAACCCCTCGGTTTCTGTCAGGGGAGGTCAAACTGAATAATGCATCTGACTGAAATGAAAACACCCTCTTGGGTGTATGTGGAGTAAATTATTTCAAGCTATTGTCATTATGTCCCAGTGAGAACCTGTATGAGGAGCATCATTTGGAACGGTAATCAACCAAACGCTGAATGGTTTGAACGTGTACATGTGAAGGCTTTCACTGACAGGGTCCAGGCTAAATCACTACTTTATTATACCACAAGGACAAAAAAAAAAAAAAAAACCCAAAAAAAAAAAAAAATACAAACAACAA
>VUQI01000371.1:0-13549 GCA_015106735.1 Paratilapia polleni | reverse complement strand
TTATTTAATGATTGATCCTGTTACAGCCCGACACGTCTTAAGAAATCTCAGTTCTTCCACATTCAGCGTGCATTTCATTTACAGATCACAGTGGAAAGGCTCAAAACTTTAATTACATTATTCCTTTTTTTCCCTGATTATGCAACTTCCCTTCCTTAAAAGTCCAACTTCACTGCATCTTCATTTAATCTAAACCCAGCTAAATGTGTGCTTATGTCTTCCACTGAGGTAGATCAGTAAAAAAATAAATAAAAATAAATAAAAAAAGGCAGCACAGGTTCATATACAAAAGATGCAAACTGAGGAGTTTCAGTCCATTTAAACCTGCCGCCCCCTGTGAAGTTTGTCACATGACCCCACAGACAACCAGGTGTGTTTAACTCGTACCTCATGTGCAGATCTCAGGTTTAACCCCCCCGTGCATGCTGGTAGCGTTTCTGACTCATGTTTATATCAGCGTTTCCTTTCCATCTCACCCTGAGAGCTGCTAAACGGATTAATTTATGCAAATTATTTTCAGAGTTATCCTTTATAAATATTCAGTAAAGTGACAGTTAAGAAAAGGGCCCTGATCAGTTTGTTTTCCAAGCCTTGTTCCTACGAAGGTTTGAAGAGGAAGATGAGGAGGAAGAGGCTCATAGTGAGATGAAGGCAGCCTGGTGTTAGTCTCGTGACTCCAGATGAAGGTCCAGGAGTCGCCCGAGGTTCAGAAACACATTTATCTGCAACAAGAACAAAAACCACAAGTCAGGAGCTCTGATAGCAGCACTTTATTCTGCTCTTTGTGGTTTTCTAACTGATCTACAGAGAATGATAACAGAGCTGAACACAAGTCATTGAACTCAGAAATCACACACACAGGTGTGAACATGAGCAGAGACCTCCTTGAAGGACTGGGAGCTGATAAAGTCTTCTAACATTACATTTCTCACTGAGGTCTTTTCCCTCAGACGGAGGACAGAGCAGCACTGAACTGTTCACGTTTACTCTAAAAACAGAAACGGGACAACAGGGTATCTGCAGGTTTAACGAAGCCAAATTTAAGACTTTAAGACCTTTTTAAGGCCACTTTGATCAAATTTAAGAGCTTACATTCTCGAAATAACAAAAAGTGTGGACCACCTTACAAATAGTTTTGTCCAGAACCGATCGTGCTGAAAAAAAAAGGCACAAACTTCAAGATCACTGCTCTGCAGGCAGAACACAACTTGAAACTGTTGATGTAAATGGCCTTTTCAAAACAACAACAACAAAAAGACAGTACAGTTACAGTACTAACAAGTTCTGTAAACTGAATTTGTGTAAAGTGAATATAAAAGTGACCATCACACACTCCCCGGCTCTGACCCGGCTCAACATCCCATCCATGACCTGTTCAGCCCTGCAGTAATTACTCTTTTTATCCCACTACAGTTCTCTATATATTTATCAATCACATCTAGCTAGCTCTGGCTCATGTTATAGCAGCCTTCATATCAAAATGTGTGTAAACAATAAGTGTTGCTAGGCAACTCGGCATGCCGCAGTTGTCGTTTTACATGAAATGTAAAATGACAGCTTCAGCGGTTCTAGTGTTAATGTATCAGACTAAAGACAAGATCCACACCTCCTGACAGCAAGTCAGTTATAATGAAATACAGGAGGGTACTCGTAAAGAAAAAAAGCAAAAACAAAAAACACTCCAGCAAAAGGTGGGAGAAAAAACAAACAGCTGGTGGACTGAAAGTTGGAAATCCACCAAAAGACGGACGACTCTCGTGCCCGCCATGTTGCAGATGCGGGATTATCCATCCAGCTCACATTAAACGTACACCTCCCCATGACTGACGCAGCCACTAGCTAATGAAGGACAAGCTGCTAATGTGCATACCTGAAAATAGCCCCCCTCCCACGCGCACAACCGAATGACTGTTGGTGGTTCTGCTCGTTCCGATCTGTTACACAAAAATACGAAACAAATGCGCCAAATCCTTTACAGAGATTGCCAAAGAAAATATAGCAGTCTGGCTTATTGCATCTGTAGTGTTTTTAAGACCTCTGGACTACCAATTTAAGGATTAATTGTCACTTTTAATGACATTTAAGGCCTTAATTTTGGACAATCAAATTTAAGACTAAGGATCCTCGGATACCCTGGAGAAGAACTATCTGAAAGTCTGATGTTCCAGTTCATGTTGAACTGAGCGATGAAGCTCACACTCGTCATCATCTCTCTCTTCCATGAAGCATCTGTGGGGACCCTGAACACTCCCTTCTTACCCTCATCATCCCTGGTATGTTAGGGTATTTGGAAATGTTTCTAACTGGGAAAAGTCAGAGTGTATTTCCTTCATTTTAATTCCAGATTTAAACACTTCCCAATGACCCACAGAAAATGTGGTTTGCAGCTTTTAGACTCATACTGTTCAGAACCTTTAATCTCTGATGATCAGAGAGCAGAAGGTGTCTGAAAGCTACTAACCTGTCACAGTAAGGTGGACAGTCCGTGTGAAGTCCAGCTGGGAGCTGAAGCAGTCGTAGCTTCTGCTGTCTGACAGCTGGACGTCCTTCAGGAGGATGGAGAAGTTTCCCTCTTCGTAGTGATGAGGAAAGCTCTGAACTCGCCCTCTGAACATCTGATCCTGATCACGAACATCTGGGCTGCGGTCGATGATGTCCAGCACAACTTTCTCCCCTTGTGTCACCCAGAGAACATTGAATGTCTGAGGGAGGTGGTGCAGTTTGGCGCAGACACACGGCAGCAGGACTTCATGTCCAACCACAGCAGAGACATTCAGACTGCTCACTGAGAGACACAAACACACAGGTGATACATAAACTACCTGTCTGTAACATGAAGAGGACGATGTATAAAAACATGTGTTTAAACATTTCTCAGTGTGAGTTACATGTGATTGGATCTGTTAGACTCCTCAGTAAATGTTGAGCTGATTTTACACAAATCATGAGCCACACTGAAAAACAGCTGCAGCTCTGATCTGTTAATGAGGATCCACAGGTCACAGTCTGACCTCTTTGTTCTGAAAATATCAAACCGATCATTTTAGACATCCGCAGAACATTTAAAACCTCCCTGTGCTTATGAGCATTCATAAGAGAAGAGGAAGACTCACCTGTCTCTAAGATGAAGATGATGACGATGATGATGATGGAGATGACAGCAGCCCTGTGGATAAACAACATCCATCATTACAACATGTGACAGCAAACACACCTCCATCCACAGGTGGAGGCTGTGACAGCCTGTGGGCCTCGCTCTCCACCCTGTGACCCCTACAAGGAGCACCTGATGTTCCTCATGTTAATGTGTAGTATTAATCATGATCACAGTATGGAGCACAACAACCAGAAGTGAGCAGCTGCAAATTCTATCAAAGCTTATCGTTTGGCAACTAATAATCTGATTACTGACTAATGTGCAGGTCTCACAGGTCTGATGAACAGGTCCGTCCTGTTCAGACTGATAAAGTTATTCTGGATTTAAATCAAAATGATATTAGAGCCCTGACACACACAAATCCCCGTTTCACACTTAAAGTGTTGATCAGCTGTTATTGGAGTTTATTAAACAGACACAGTAGTTCAGATACAGCTCCAACCAGCTGCTCCTATTACACAAAGATGATCGAATCGCGGCTCGTAACCGACTTTCAAACTGAGCCCACTAATCACACACAAAACAAAACAAAAAAACCCCAAAACAAACGACAACCGGCTGTCAACACAGACGCCACATAAGACCAAAAAGTACACGCCGATGAGGCTTTACAGACCATTTAGACAGACAACGTTAGAGAGCTGGCTAAGGTTAGCCAGCTAGCTGCTACTTTAGGGGAGAGAGTATAACAACTTTCCCATGTTAGCAGGTGAGCTAACGTTATCTTAAACACCGGAAAGCCAACATCAGCAGCTCGTTCGGTCCATGGAGAGCTGTTTTGCTTTTCAAACCCGACTCCGAGCTGTCTTTCTGCTGGAAAGCGTTAGCTTATTTGTCTGCTCTCCATCATTAAAAGTGTACTGAAGTCCGGTGAGGACCAGAAACCAGGGCAGCTAGCTGCTGTGCTAGCCTGCGCCGAACAGACTGAGAGCGCAGGCTAGCACAAACTGACCGTCGATCGGCTACAGACTGCATTTAAACCGTGTTTATGGGTTTGATCAGAGACTGAGAGTTACACCTAAACTGTCAAACTGCTGTTTAACTCCCAGTTTAAACTTGAAGATTCTTAATGTTTCACTTCAAACCTGTTTAAAAGCTTCATGGCCATTGAAAAGTGTCCAGCAGGAACCGCTTCTTCTAAATCGGCTCTGCTGTCCGAGTTGCTCGGTCTCCTCACAACTAGACTCAAACAGGAAGTTAAAACTACAAAAAAAGCTCAGAGCAGGAGGTGGAAGCACTTTACTGCAGATTAAAATAAAATCTTACTGTCTTACTAATTATGAAGGGGGAAATTTACATGTTTCTGTTAAAAATATCTAATATATTAAATAGAAAAATCCAATTTTTTCCTCAAAATGTTTTGGTAAAGTGTGTCCATGAAGCTGATTTCATGATCAAACAACAAATAATGTTTGTTAGAAAAAAAATTTCCATTAGTTGCATAAGTTATATATCGGTGGATTTGTCCTTGCTGCCCGTTTGACTGTGAAACGGTTTCAAATTACAAACCTACAGCACATGCTGAGAAAGACGGCTCCGCCATGTTGTGTCAAACACCCAGCACAACTAAAACTGTCGCCCATGTCAGCCATGTTTGTTCATCACATTCAGTTTACAGTGTGGCTGCTGCTAAGCAATAACGTTAATAAAGCAGGTCACACAAGTTGTTCCTGCTGTCCCCGTGATTTTAGTAAAGTCTAATCTTTCCACATATTAAAAAAAAGCAGATGGCCTGTTTCACAGGGAGGTGAAACATGAGATGTCGCTATGCTACTCAGGACAACGAGAGAGGTTATTTGTAGTCGTTTGTCTCTTAGTTTATGGTTCCTGCTTCTCTAAATTGTTCCACATGAAAACAAATTTGTATGGAGTTACTTTTGGCCTCATGTTAATGTTAATCTAACAAGGCGCCATTTTGTAGCGCTCCCATAGACAGTATAACACATATTCACCCTCTCTGTGCCCATAACGGCGAGCTTTCTCTGCGGATCTGCCTACATGTGTTCTTACTGTGACTGTTAACAAACACAACCCTTACCTCGATCCTCTCTTCAGCCCGGCTCTCTCTCTCACCGCAGTCCTCTCTCCAGTTATATATAGTCCGGTAACAAACGTCCATGACGGCTCAGAGTCCGCCGATTCTGATAAAAACCGGTTTAACGAGAGAACTCAGAGTCCGCTCCGGAAAACTGACCGTAGAAATAAATAAATATATATATATATATATATATATAAAAGTTCAGTTCATTCTTTTTCTATCAGCGGCTCGCACGTCCAACCTCTTGCGGACTTCAACTACAGCACTGACGAGCCTTTATAGTGTTCGCAAACTGAAGCGCTTTTATAGTGTCGCAGGAACGCCCATATGGGGGAGTTGCTTATCGCGCAAAGCAGGATGTGTGAACCGCTGATAGAAAAAGAAAGAACCTGATATTATTTCTACAGTCAGTTTCCCGGAGCGGACTCTGAGTCCTCTCATTATAAACCTTCCACCAACCGGAACCAGTTCCCTCGTTTTCATCGAGCTGACTGTATTGAAATCCCCGAGCGAGAAAAAAGCCCGTATATTATCATTTATCAGTTTAACTGGCTCCATTTTGAACTTACCAATTTACCAATTCTCTGTATGATACACGATTTGCAATAACAAAATCACCACAAAGAGTCAGAAAGAGAAGACAAACAGCAGTAAATGCAGCTCTTACAGCTGTGAGCTTAAATCTCTTCCCTCCTGGTGCACCAAACCACCAGGTGAGCTTTACTCGTGCTTCATGTGCAGCTTTCAGGTGTCCTCCAAACGCAGTGCTGTGATTATATGATGGGTTTCATTTCCTCTTCTCATCCTGTGAGCAGCTTTATTCATACAAATGATTCTTTTCCTCATCTTTGTCTTTTAAAATTATTTAGTTTTCTCCACGCCGAGGCCTAAAAATAATAAAGAAATCAGCCCTGCTGAGTTTGTGTTTGAAGAGGAGAAGGATGAGGAGGCTCGTAGAGAGATGAAGGCAGCCTGGTGTTAACCTGGCGTCTCCAGATGAAGGTCCAGGAGGAGTCGTCAGTGGTTCACACACAGCATGGCTATAAAGTAAAGAACTTCTTACAAACTTGATACCGGGTGCATTTCATAGTATGACTGGTGGCCCCGATTTACTTACTACGAGCAGAAATCTGAGCGAAGCACATCTGAGCTGCTAAAGTCTTTTACAGTTTTATAACACTGAACAGAAGACAGAAACCTCACTGAACTGTTCATCTTCTAAACATGGAAGTTGAGAATCATTATTTGAAAGTGAAACAGGAAGCCTGAGAGTCTCACTTCGCGTTCGTTGTGTTACGCTTAAAAAGGAGCAATGTGCAAATGCGAACTTGGTGTACATCCGAGACACCAAACTGTCAGTGAGTGACATCAATCGTATTAAAAACGTATCTGTGAAAGACAGTGCGAACAGGAGCTTTGAGAAAAAGCTCCGTTTTGATGGCCCGCGTACAACCGGCGGCATTCTGTGGTCATGAGTGGGAGGAGCTTAACCTAAACAAGACACCCGTCATCCACCGCGGCCAACCGGTGCACATTAACCAGAGAGTCATTCTGCTCTAACAGTGGTGCACGTTGTTGACGTGGGTCTGAAACTACAACTTCCTGATGATGAACTACAAAACCGCATCAGCTCTGACTGCAGGCTGGATAAAAGTATCACTTCATTACTGAGGCTGTAGTTTTAAATATAAAAGAATAAAGAGCCTCTAAAGAGAAATGAAACACCATCACATCAGCTTCTCATATCTTCTCTTCACGCTGCTTTATTCAGACTTTCTGTGACTGAAGTCAGATCATTCAGGATCGCCCTAAAGTCTTCAACCCTGGACGCTCTGATGGTGTCATTGCTATGAATCATCTCCTCTCCTTTCATAAAGGATGCTGCAGTGTCTCCTCTGCTAAAGGAAGTGATGAAGGAAGCACTGAAGGACCTTTCCTCAGACAGCTCTGATTATGGCTGCAGATAGCAGCAGCTACTCCGAGGGACATTCAAAGATCCTCGTTAGCAGAGACGTCACGCTCTCTTCCAAAAACAGCTACAGCAACTCAGGAAAAGAATTACACTCAAATACTTCAAATATAAATAACAGCATGAAGCACACCAACCGGCTCCTTTCAATGTGCAGGAGCAGCAGCTCTACTCTGAGCTGCTCATCCTGTCTCTAAGGCTGAGCCGTTAAATCTACAGCTTCACCTTCACACTCAGCTCTCTCTTCATCACTGCAGACGCTGCATCGATCCCTCCGTCGCTCTCCTGCTCCACGCTTTCAAGTTTTACTACCATGAAGCTGAAGGACCCAAAACACGGAACCAAACCCCAAAGCCAGGATCTAGACTGCTTTCATTTTTTTTATATCAAAACATGGAGCATTTCTGCATTAAAAAAACTGATTTAATATGATCATTGGTCAATACATGTTCATCAATTCAGCTTCAGTGGAAATCCGATTCAAATCCACTCTTCACCAGATTTATTTGATTTAAAAAAGGTGGATAAATGTCAAATACATTCAAATTTGCATTCCCATCAGTGCTTATACAGCATTTCTTTTAATTCAACATCTCCACCATCGCTCTCAATGCAGTGGCTCCACCTTGTGGCACAAAACTGTTACTGCAGAACAAAAAACACAGACAAGTGTTTAGTTTTTAGTCGGGTTTTTATTATTATTATTTATTGAAAGACAAACTTGCAAACATCAGGAATTTTCTGAGCGACTGCTCTGATGTGTTCTCTGATATTTCACTCAGTCTTTCCATGCGGGAACAAAGATTTAAAGCTAGATTACCCAAAATTTGAAGCATAAAATCAATCAATTAAATAAACAGCATTAAAAGAAGAACAGAAACAGGGCAATTTAAAAAAGGTTTATTTCGCCTACATTTCACCTTCTTCAGACCCTGGTCTACGACAACGAGCAAGACCAGGGCCACCTGACCGCTGTGATTACCTTCACTTATCACCGGTAACCTGAGCTGAGACCCTCATCTTGCAGACCGTAGCAGCTCCACCCATCAACACCCGATTACCACGAGGGTCAATACACAAACCCACGGCACTTCAGAGCTGATTGATTAACCGATTGGTCGACTGACAAACATTTTTCGTTGTTTTTCAAAGAAAATATTGTGCGGTCGCAGCAGCTTCTCTAATGTTTTCTACAAGAGGAACTCCACCTCCACCCTGTAGCTCCACCTGTGGTCAGACCAGAACAAACCGTGTGATTTCTGGTGGTTTAATCACTCTGGTCACATGACCACTGTGTTTTTAGTGGGTCGAGTTGGTTTAAGTGCTTTTTTTTTTGTTTGGATGAAACTGGTTGGAAATGATACTGGACTTTGGCTCAATGTGAAATCCTCAAATACTTTGAAGTGTCCTGATCAATATGACCGAACTCCAGATCTTATTGTAATGAACTAAAACTGAAAACTAGGAGTAAGACACCCAGCAAGTTCACTGAAATAAACATTAAAAACTAGAGAGAAACTAACAGAAATGATGCTGTAAGCTCACAAACCTGAAATAAATTTGGTCAAATGTGTCAACCAGCCTGAGGAAACTTTGGTGTCTCTGTGACCTCTACGTGACTGAGTGAAATGTTTGCTTGGTAATATCTGCTGTGAACCTACTAAACTTTGTACTTTTATACGTCATAATCAATAAAAATGGTAAAACTGAAACCAATCACAGCTAAACTGAATGTAAACATTTTAAACATTAAACACTGAACTCACTGTGGACACTCAAACTAAGCTTGTTTACAGCCCAGAATCATGTACCTTCACAATAAAAGCCTGAACTTTTCAGCGCAGACTATTCCTGCAATTTAACACAGATAGTTCACTCCATATACCAGTAATGACTGACGAAGGAGACTAAAGATCACCGATTTTTTTATTAATCTCTCACTGGTCAGTGTTACTTCCATCTACACTGACGATCTGCTGGTTTACTGAGCAGAGCTGGATTTCCTTACAGGTTTGTTCTGTTTGTTTTTGATTTGATCACATGATGGCAGCACATTGTGCAACAACATGAAGCTGAAACCTTAAGCTTCAGTTCAGCACCATTTCCATCTCTGAGCAGTTTTCCACTGAGTCACCATTTTATAAGACGTCTATTAAAGAGTTTTTTATCTTTTTAATGAAATGTGAAACAATTAAATCAAATAAAAACACTGGACTTAGACGTCTGATTCAAACTTTCTGATAGTTTCAAATTCTCACTCATTTCAGTCAGTACCAATAAAGTTTTGGTTGTGTTTGAAAGGTTTGAAACTAGCTACCGACTTCACTTTGTTTCTTTTTTAAAAGAAATGAAGTGAAGTCAGTTAGCAAAGCTGGATGAATTATCACTGAAAACAGAAAACAAAAATTTAATAAAAATTTCACTTTTACAGGACGCAAAAGCCAAATTTTATTTATAATAAGCGCCAAAATGTGTTAAACTTTCTTAGTAATATTTTTGTACTTTATAGCTACATTTAAGGTAATTATTAGAAAAGTATAAGGATTTGCAGAATTGAAAAGTTGGTCAGTCAACTAATCGATTAATCATTTTCAGCTCTTTGTGCCACCTTTAAACTCTCATGAGCTCTCATAATGATTGCTTGATAAATGTAAAATATCCACGTAAATATAACACAGCTAAATGACTGTTTACAAGGTGTTCAAGCTGCGAGCCTTCAGAATATTTGCTACATATTTGCAGTAACAATAGCAATATTGGTAAATATTGGTAAACATAAAACACAGCAGATGTAGATGGTAACTGCAACTCTGTTAATAAAGATAATTTAAACAAGACATAAATACGATCCTCAAACAGAAGAGCAGAACAATAAGGAACAGCTTAGTAAGTCCTCAAAGTTATACCTGAAGAACATTTATAGTAGACAGAAAAAACAGCTAATAAAACTTTGATATTTTACTATTTATCTATTTCCAGTATTCATTGCAATAATCAGTGTTATGACCGTTTTTGGTGTTTTAATGAACAGTTTTCTGTTTTCTGGTCCTTTGGATTCTTCATTTGAAACATACTTTTGTCTAGGGAAAATAATTCTTCACTTTTATGTTTTATTTTTTGGTTCATGAACAAATAAATAAATTAATAAAACCAACATCAACTTGTTTTCTTCAGTAATGCACTTCAAATAAAGCCACTAATAGAAAACCAAACATGTACAAAGTTCTCCAGCCAATCATCTGCAGAGCTCCACGATGTCAGGAGCTCTCTGAACCAATCAAGATTAAGTCTTAAATTTGCTGCAGCATCACTGGAGTTTATAAATATACATTTATTATTGGTAACAGCTCCATCTCATGGCCAATTATTTACCATTTACCTCGCTTGTACATCAAACCTGACACTTCAAAGGTTCCTTTAGCGTTAAATGTTTTAAAGAAGTGAAATCTTGGACTTTTCTACAAGTACTACACAGAAGTACAAAGTACAACCACTGAAATGAAGACGACCTTGAAGACCTTCACATTCCTGCTCTGTGGCGAGCATCAGTCTCTAACAATCTAACAGGCGTCACTAGGAAATGTCTACGTAGATTGAAGTGAATGCCTGCTGGGACTGAAAGAGTGACTTCCTGTTTTATTTGTATTATCCACACATGTGAGGATGAGGATGATAATAATGCACTCTCTCCCTGGTGATCTACAAAGAATGTAAACAATGTAGGAATTAAAATACTCAAACAGGATGTTTTAAAGGTGTTTTCCGTGGGAACGTCCGGACCCGATCGATATGATCTGCCAATATTGACCTATGACTAATATATTTTAATATCTCTCTAATTACAGTGAAACAAGCACTGATAAACTTCTGGGCTGATATGGATCTTTGCAGAGATTCAACACTCCATTTTATTACTGGACCGATGCTTTTCTGCTTGTGACCGCCGTCGGGGTCGTATGATGTGGTTTGGATATTTTTTTCTCTTCCTCATCCTTTTTTATTCCAGGGAATCAAAAAGATCTTCATTATGAAAATGAACAGACCTGTTTTAATGCCTCTTCAGCTCTTCATCACACTATTTTTTTATTGCATTGAAAAGTGATCTGACACAACAGATCAATATTGACTCCTGATGTCACTGAAAGACAACGTTAGCCAATAAGATATTTAGTATAATAAAGTGCAGAGAAACATGAGAGGCTAACTGGATTTTAGAGGTAAAAAAGGTAAAAGCTTCCACGTATCGCTGAATATTGTTTACTTGTATTAAAATGGAAAAAAAATGCAGAGGTCATCGTTCCTTTACTTTTCAGTATTTCACAAACTAGTTAGCAACGTAGCATGAAGACGCCGTTGGACTCCAGTCAGTTCTGAGTGGGACTGTGGTGTCTCTGGTGGGAGTAACGAAATGATTCCAGCCTCCAAATTTGAACTTGTGCCCTCTTTAAAAGGTGAAGTTTAAATATGAGACCAATCTGATGAAAAGTCTTGTTGAGATAAATAAAGAAATAAGGGAAAAATTCTAGCCTACAAATGATCAATCAGGAACCGCCAAAACATGGAAAAGCTGTGAGATGAAACCATTTTGACCTTACCCCAAACATGTGTCCAAGTCCTGCAGGGCAGCTTTGACTTGGTCAGTCAACACTGGGCTGTATGGGTTTATATATGACATGTGAATACATTTATTATTATATGCTTCCATGTAAAAACATGAGAATCTTTCCTGACACCACATATTTTTTAAAAAGGATCTTTGGGGGAATTTAGAATTGGTTTTGTCACAATTTGTGCAGCTGAGTGGCTCCCACTCTCATCCATCTACCAAAACTGTTTACATACAATATAGAATTAAATGTATCATCATCAGCGTTGTCCAATAGGAGAATTCATTTTTTAGTTTCGTCTCTGTGTGCAGCATCCCAGCTGAGGCGACGCTGGGCTGAATAAAACACTGTTTTCACACTAAGTTGCCAACTAGCTTGTTTCCTCTGCAGCGCTGAAAACACGTGGAGGTAGTTTTGGGAGGTCATGAACGTGCAGCAGACGGAGGTGATTTTAGTTGAGCTGAGGCTTTGTTTTCCAGCAGTGGACAGGCCAATAAGAGCCTCAGAGCAGAAGATGCATGAGAGCAGATAGAGGAAACTTTTACAGGATATACTTTTATATAAATTCAAAGCAGCTCTGTACTGATTTTTCTCAGGTTCAAATAACATGTTTACGTTCTATCAGTGAAATAAAGATTGTTTCCCTTCGTTCAGCCATAATATAGATTCTGATTGAAGTTAAACCCGACTTAAACTCAAGTTTGTGTCTACTTTAAAGAGTACAACACAAACACATGAGCAGAGAATAAAGCCAGGTGGAGGGAGGGGGTTACCGCTGCACCACGAGGCGAAGCAGTCGCAGGAGGCACAGGACGTGGCGTCATCAACTTTTCTTTAACAACAGGTTTCACTGCAACACAAAACAAGCAAACATCAGTTTAATCAGAGCTGCACATCTCTTTTTAAGGCAGGAAGGCTGAGCTGGTGACGGTCATTCGGACTGAAAGCAGGCGGAGGTGCGACTTTCATCATTTACATGAAGTCAAGGTTCAAACTGCTTTATGTGAATCAGAGCCGTTCACCTCTCTGGAAACTAAAAAACATGCTTTGAAACATGGCTGCTGCTGATCTAAAAATAAAGACAGATTCGGCTACTTTATTTCTCACCTTACACATTTCACTGCATTAGTTTTGTATTATAAAGCTAAGTTTGCACACGAGCTGCTGGGAACACGGCTCATAAAATACTTTTCTGTCCCTTGTAGTGCTTCTCCTCCTTTCAGATGCAGATTTCATTTATTATTCACTTTTTAATGACAAAAGGGAATAATATCTAAAAAGTGAAACATGACAACCGATAACTGTTTACAGTCACACTGATTACCTGACGTAAAAAGTCATGTTTGGCTCTTAAAGGAGTTCAAATAATAAGAAAGAGGGTCGGTGTTCACAGGTTTCAATGCTGTCCAGCAGGTGGCAGCACTGCAGCACAGATATACTGAACAAGCTGTGTTTCACGGTCTGATTCATGTGCAGGAAACAAACAATGATTTTAAAAATTCAAGAAATTACACAAGAACTGAAAGCCTCTAAAATTGGGGAAAATGTGAATGGAGTCTGGTGCTGTTTGAGCTCAGATCAGGGAGCAAAAAACAAAAGCAGTGAGAATTTAACCTGCTATATGAGCCAAAAGGAGCTCAGTATTTTTAATTGCCAGAAGTCATTTTACAGTCACACTGCTGACATGTTACATTTGGTGAATTATCAGGGGTAATGTTGGTTATTTGTAACACTTGTATTGTAACACTGCTGTAATAAACCACCTGTCTGTCTGCAAA
>VUQI01000369.1:20859-38582 GCA_015106735.1 Paratilapia polleni | reverse complement strand
TTGTTTACTGGTGGATAATTGATGGTGCTTGAGGGACAGGCGTGAGTCCGACATGAATCACAGGCAACATGGCTCCTGATAAGGAGCTGAAAGTCGCCTGTAATTAAGCCGGGCACTAGAGACCAATTGTTTGTAGAATGATTTGGTCGGGGCTAATTGACACTAATTGTTTAATCAGATTTTCTTCCCCTCCATACTGCAAGCAAGTGTGTTCTACTAGTACTTCAACCAGTGATGCACTGAAAGAAGCCCATGCACTTGTCATGAGAGGGGTCTGGTGATAGTGCCAAATCTACAAGTTTCTTCATGATATCCTCTCAAATTCTGAAAAATGTTTTCTAATCTTCCTCAGATGAGAATCTATTAATATACAATACAAATTGTTTGAATAAAAAGACAGAGAAATTATATATAAACAAATTATTTTGTTGGTAGAACAATTTATGGCTGTGTCTTATCAGCATAGACATATTAGAAGTTGAGGCTGCAGCACATGTGAAGAGCTGTTTCAGTTAAGATTAAATGATGAAGCGGAGCAGATAATTAGAGATGTGTCTTCCTTCTCTATCTGATTAAACCCAGCAAGTCTGCGTAACGAGCCTGTGATGGGTGGAGCTGAGCACATGAACATGAGATCTAACATCATTACATTTAACGGCAATTAAACCTGTAGATTTTTTAATTAACACAAACTATGATGGGAAATTAATGGTTATTACTCGGGGGCCAGCGGAGGGGAACATTGTAGACCTAATGTAAAACACACTCAGTGCACTGAAAAGCGTGGACTGTCCTGAGAGGTTCACCCTCAGCTGGTCAAACTAAAATGTTGAGGTCACCAAATTAAAAATTAACTTGTTGTCTTAGTGGTATATTTGGTAATATGGATGTTAGGATCGACTTGCACAAATACCAAAAACATATTTTATCACTTACCTACAACAGCCTTGCCATGCAGACAGTTTTGCCTTTAATTTGGTTCCATCTATGTAATGAATGTGACTATTATTGTTTTTGTGGTGCTCATGGCATTGATGACCATGGTTGTACATGTCCACTGTTATACAAAACACATCAAAGGACACACTGGCAACAACATGAATAGGAAGAATTTTGTGAAGAAAATGTTTTACCAATGAAATCTGTCCAAAAACCTTCTATATACTGTATGCCCATAGACATTTCTGGATAAACAATATTCCCTTTAAATTGTAACATCTGACTTTTCAGTTATGTTAGCCCCACAAATGAATTTTTATTCACTTCATTTATGAGCCATCTGATGAGTAATGGGCAGTGGTGGGATATACAAGATTCAAATATATTTTACTTGTACAAACTATTTAATTATTTGTACTGGAGCCCGACCAATATAGGATTTTTAAGAGAGATACCGATACCGATATTTGGTGATTTACAAATCCGATATATCAGACGATATTTTTTTTCCTTTCAGATACACGAAACATTAACAGATTTCTCCAACATTTGTTATGTGTAGTTATTTATGAGTACTTAAAAAATAATCTTGTTTTATTGTCACAAGTCGGGGATAACCTGTTTGCACTCTGCTGGACTCTGCTCATATCAGCTGGTTGTTGTGTTTGTAGTTTCCAAACACATGTTGCCACCAGGGAAGTTGCAGAGTGCCCTCTGCTAGACAAACTATGCAGCATCAACACTCATAACATGGTTGAAGGGTGTTTCTCCCGTCTCTTTTAACTTTCTTTAATTGTCTTTAATAAATGCCGATACCGATATATCGGCAAATAGCTTAATATCGGCTGATATAGCAGCAGACTCTAATTTGTACTTGATGTTTCTGATTTAGTAAAGGTTTTGTACTGGCTAGCACAAATACTTGCTGTGATATTACTGTTTACTGACTACTACTAATTTTGTAGTGTTTTGATTGCTATTTCAGTTATTTTGTGTTCAGACTGTGATTGTTGTTGATGTTTGATGGTTTTCAATCCTGTCGAGAAGACTGTTAAAGTTAGCTAGCAACAGGCCACCACAACTGATATTGCTGTAGTGGTGTTTGCGTTCATGGCAGTGTTATCTGAAGCAGTAACTGTAACAGTATATGTGGCACAGCAATTTGACTATAAGTTGACACTACTAAATTTTTGAGGCAATGAGTAAAAGCTAACCTTTTATGCTTTGCAGTGCACTGGTTATTTTAAAGCTATAGTTTGAGTTACTTTACAGAAACTAACGATAAAGCATTAGATATAAAACTTATCAGTATAGAAGGTAGTATCCAGAGTTTGCACTTTTAATGGAGTTTTTGTGGTAAACATCCCCTCAACTTGTTATGAAATTTCTCTCTCATATGCTAAAACATGGAAAGTGAACTAAATATACATTGAAGTATAACATTTCAATACAAAAGCCAGTACAGTCCAATATTAATCTTGAAGTCTTAAAGTATTGTTCTTATTTTATGAAATATAACCCAAGTTGGGAGCATAGTTGACTGATTTTAATCTTATAGTTTAGTATTGCACATTAGTCACATTCCAATTAGCATTTATCTTGTCTGTGATGCTTTTCAATAAAGTTTTCTGATTTATTGTGGAAGCCTACCTTTACTTTGTGCTAATAATTGGATGCTATTGAAAGGATGGGTTTCATTGATTTTGTGGATGACTGGGAGCATTACTGGCCCAGACCATAGATTGTCAGCAAGGTCTGTGTTGAGCTGGGATCGATGCCGGTGAATCTTCCCCTCTGGTTTTTATTTACTTCTGTCTCCATTGATTGAAACATGCAATAGTTCAGGGGCTATTATCACACTGACGCTAAGTTTCTCTGTCTCCCCATTGAAAAAGCTCCTTCTGTTCCTTGGCAATATCTCACTCCAGCAAGTGCTCCCATCTTTCCCTTTCTAACTAATGAGTTAAGAGTATTGCTATGACCTGTAAACATCAATCATGGAGAAAAAGGGAGACAGTGACTAACTGCACCAGCGAGAGGGGGATGAAATGAAATGAAAGTATACAATAAAAGAAACATCCAGCTTGGTACTTGGAGAAACTGAAATATATCTACCACCAGAAATGAATTTAGATAATCATCAAATGACCACTAGACTGTGCATTTATGGTTAATCATCTCCAGAAGACAAATACCTTGAATTGTGTTATCAATTTAATGGAGGGTGACTAATAATACTTTTAGACTTTGGCTGTATTTAATAGGAGACAAAGAAAGTGAAACTTTTTGTTCATTCATTGTGAATTCAGCTTTGTGCTCTTAATCCAATTTAGTGCTCTCTGAGTCTGAAAAAAAACATGAATTTATATTCAACTGTTAAAATTAAACGTCTTTCAACTTGATAACTTGCACCATTTGCCATGTAGTAGCTGCCTCACTAGATTGTTTCCACAATACAACATAAAGATGGTCCTGTGCAAGTGGTCCATCCTACGTTTATGTATCTTATTTCCTGACGAGACAGCAGAAAGGTCAGTGTCCTATCCAACTGGGACTCCCATGATTGAATGTAATCAGTATGTACTTGTTATTCTGAGTGCCAGGCCTTTCTTTTATTTGCTGGCCCAGAAGTTAATTTCCCCGGTGACCTTTGTATAATAAAACAGTATTATCTGTTTCTGGAGCCACAACAAGGAAGCAAATTAGCTTCCTCAGCAGTGTTTTGTCACAGAAGAGATCAGTTATAAGTTTATTTACTTTAATTAGATTAAGGGTGCAGTAAAGGCATGTGTCTGTGTGGGCATCATCCCTTGTCTCCTTGCATTATCTGATTGTCCCAGCCACTGAATTGGACAATGGTTACGCATTTTAGTGATTGTTCACTCCATGCAGTCAGTAGACATTTGCATATATTGGGTGAATGTTTTTTCTTCCCTTGCTGCAAAAAAACAAACAAAAAACCCCCCAAAATCAATCTATATGCACTTTGTGACTATTAGTATTTTTAGTTAATCTGAGCTTTGGCTCACACAAATTGTGAACAAAAGAAAATAATCAAGCTGTTGTTTTCTCACACTTCTGCACGAACATATGTCACCTGATACTGTGGAATTCCTCTAATCCTTCCTTCTACTTTTAGTGGGAGTGAAGCATTTTCCTTTTAGACTGGATCTTTTTTTTTTTTTCTTTTTTGAAAGTGCACTCAGATAAGCTCAAATGAACATGGTGCATTTCCTCCTCAGTATATCATGTGCAGTTTGTACCAGTACTTTTACCACTGCTTATCATAGTGGTAGTTAAAAAGAATAACATCAGCATCATTAGTATTTCCTTTTTTAAAAATGTTCTTTTATTTAAAAAGTTGATAAATGTATGTAAATGTCTTAAATATTGATATTTAAAAAAAAAAATCACACCAGTTTCTAGATTATAGAATAATACTTACACTTCCCAAATATTGTTATTTTAAATATATCCTTTAGCTGTTGCAGTTTAGACTAAAGGTGAATGTGAGAGAAGAGGCTGTGAGCTGTGGAGGCCAAAGTGAATGCAATGCTTTACTGACCCGAGGAATCTCTTTTATTATGGGCTCTTTGTGCCTCTCCCTCCGCTGCTCTGTCAGCCCATTCAAACCCAGTGGCAGCCACCTACATTATATCCTGGATAGGCAGGACATTCATGCCTTTTTAACCCATTGTCCTTCCCCCTGGGGTGAGGGCCCAGAGCGGGATGTGAGAACCCCAGGCTGGGTATTGTGTCCCTCTGCGCTCTTCACACACCCGGCGGGGGACTTCCTTTCTGGTGTCACCGAAACCTGTGTGGTGTAATCCGCAGCTCCCTGCTGAGCAGGATGGGAAGGTTATTAAAAGTGCCTCTAATGTCTCGTTAATAAATCGCTTCCATTTTCCGCTTCATTTCTAAGTAATCGTGTTGGGAGTGTGGATAGGAAGGAATGTGTACCAGTTCCCGTGTTTTCAGTATCAAAGCAGCATAAAAATTAGCATTTCTTTTTATTGTCAGCTACACATATCACACACGCAGCAGTACAGATCCATTAGAGATGTGACCCTCACATTAAAGATCAAGTATTATCTGGACTGCTGTGTGACAGGGTCAACATACAAGGTGTGTGCTGCTGTGATTGCCGGAGGAGAGATTTTTAAACACACTGAGGTTTCGGGTTAATGGTGTCTTATACTGTGACCCGGTGGATGCTGCGTTTAGGTCTCTTCTGGGGGTAGCTCTATAAAGCAGCCGAGGTCACTTCAGTTAGAGGCTGCTGCTGTGTTAAGAGGTTAGAGAGCAGAGGTCCCCACAGCGTGGTATCACAAGCACTCTCTATGATGCGTTAAGGAGGCTGATGGCTCTGATTGCCACAGTGGGACCTGGAGGTGAGGTTAGAGATGGCTCAGGACTGCTGGGGTAATCCCATTAACTGTGGCTCTTATAGTCCTCTCTCCCAGTGTGTGTTTGTGCACATGCTTTTCAAAGACAGAACGAAGGAGACCCTGTCTGTGTGTGAGTGGCTAGGGGGGTGACCCAAAAGACATTAGCTTGCCCTGTAGGTCAAAGGACGGGTAAAATGAAAATACATGTGAATCATCAGTGTGAGTAATTACCCGTCAAAAGCTGCAACCTGTCAAGCTCCAAGTTTGTTTGCGATAACTCATTTTTTCTCTTGAAACGCTAACTTTTTCATCTTACTTTTAATATGTTTCATCTCAGTGATCTTTCAACCCTTATTTTATTGCAAATCAGCACATAATTGTTGACAACAACTTCTTAAGTATATTACAACAAATTTCTTTTATTAAGTGCTAGTAGTTCAACAGTTGGACATAAGAGTGGTTCAGTATGCACGGAAGCAAAAGATCCTTTCAGCGGAATGATGTTTGTCAGGTTCATGTGGCGTTGTACATCTCAGTCATTAGTTAAGTCACAAATAAGCATAGAGAATAAATAGCAGCATTTCCAACACAGCTTGTGAGGATCATACTTGCTGTTGGTTAATTTCTATCAATTATCACTTGTGCCTCTCATTTTTGATGTACAGCAATTAGCTTAAGTTCTGCCTTGACTTGCACAAAATATATATTGACATCCTTGACAGCTGCTCAGATGTTACCACTGAGCTGATTTTAACAGCATTGTTAAAGGTTAAAAGATGGTGGCTATTAAGTGCTGTACACTGCTAGGCTATCTGCATTGCATCCAGGCAGTCAGTCAATGCAGGACTACGTCTGTGGAAATATAAGTGGGGCAGTTATGACAAACAAAAAGCTATCAGTGATTCTGAATAGAGAAAAAAATAGTGAGGGGGTCAAACGTCAATGGCAGAGAGTAGGAGAGCGTTTGGTATTGTCAATAATGGATTCTCTGTTCGAGGGTGGGATATTCGCAGTGAAAAGCTTTTGGTGGGCGGGATGTGGTGGGCTAAAGTCATTCATGCAAGAGCACTATATCATGTACATACTGATGAAGCAGTGCAAACACATGATTAAGATCAAGTATGTAGCATCTTTTTTTCCATCTTGGAAATTGGGTGACGCAGAAGGAAATTTTGAGCCACTGTCTGTTTTCTTCCCCAAAAATATAAACCAATTCTTATAAGAAATACAAATCATTTCAAAGGTACCTTTGCTATTAGTCACAATATTTTTTCCATCATCATTTAAGGATTCTGTCTTTTTAATGTTCACACTAAATTGTAGCACCATTCCAATTAAAACCTATATTTTTTAGTTATTTATACAAACCAAAATTAGATTTTATTATTGTGTACATTAGCATGTAGGATCATCCATTCTTAAAAGGCTACATTTAATTATTTGATTGTAACTAATGCAGTTAAGACAGATATTCACAGTTATTGGTATTTGGAACAATATGGTGAGTGTGTGTATTGATCAGACTGGGGATCTGTCAATAACAGTAGATGAATCTAATTATGGTTCCTCTCTATCTACTCAGTTAACTGCCAGCATGGGAGCCCTTAGTCTGTAAGTCCAGTATGAGCTCTCTCTCTCTCTCTCTCTCTCTCTCACACACACACACACACACACACACACACACACACACACACACAGAGAGTCAGAGCTATAAAAGCATTAGGACACTTGGCTTCGAGTCCCACCTCCTTCCTTAACATCCCACCATAAAGCTTTAACCCAGGTGCAAAAGTAAAAGCAAGTCTGATGGCATCTCCTAAAGGTGCTTATTAGTTTTTTCTTTTTTTTTAACAACATACACCAATGTCACATTTAAAGATTTGTTGTGGTATTTTCCCTTTATGGATGCATGTATTGATTTTGCTTTGTGTATTTTATTTTATTTTTTTTGTTTAGATTTTACGTCATTTTATCCCCCATTTTCAAGGAATAATTTTCTATCCTTAATAGGAGATACTATAGGTGAATAAGTAAAATTTTTAACTAATAGATATCACCATGAAACTTCTTCAGATGGTTCCTAACATTAAGACAGCAGTTTTTTGTAGTAAGAGTTTACTGAAAATTTATGCTGAAATATACAAAAGGATATTTAATCTTATTTTGCTCAGAAATAAAAAAAAAAATAGACAAAGTTCAGTAAGATAAATTAAAAATGTGTATTTTGAATGGTTTCTTTCCTCCAGTCTGAAAGAAGCCAAAGAAGACTTGCTAAAAATCTGTAACTTAACTATTGCATGAAAAAAAGTGTCTTGCCTAAAAACAAGCAGGCTTTAATTAGTTTATGAGACATTATTAGCTCTGAATCTTGATCAGAACATATCAGAAAAATGTCACTTTGAGCCTAAATAGAGCATATGAAAAGAAAAATGGTTTCTTGCTTTTTTTTTTTTTTTTGCGAAAAAATCGTGCAGGTGTAAGTTCACATACAATTAGAGGGTGACCTGGCACTAACTTGTCATATAAACACGAGCCCCTCATTTTCATCAATTTATTTATGATGTAGAATTCACACTTTCTCACATGGAAAGAAAAAAGCAAGAAAAAAAAAGAAAAAACAAAAAAGCTTTGCACATCATCCACGCACAGACTCACTCACACAACAAGCTTGTGTCTTTGTTTGTTTAGTGTGTCACTCCACTCAGCCGTGTGTGGCCGTTCAGGGACTCCCCTATCTCCACAGGTTTTTGAGGGAAAGTCATTTGAGTTCGAAATCTTCTTTGGCAAGTGCAACACTTCATCAAGGGTGAAGACTCCCTTGCTATCAGAGATGTATCAGTTGGTCTGATAAAGCCCTTGCCCTGGTCCCCGCACACAGCAACATCCCATCATAAATAAAAGCAGCAGAAAAGAGGCCTTTGTCACTGTTTATCTGGACTGCTTTTCTTCCTCGCCCTTGATTTCCTCTTCAGAAAATTGATGCACCCTTAAATTGAAGCGGAGAGCTTGACAGGTAATGGTTAGTGTGATAACTGCTCAGATTTCATCAGCCAGGGCTTTTTTTTTTTCTCTGTGTGCAATTGTTGGAACTTTCAGATAGATTACTAGATTACCTGTCATCCAGTGCATCAGATAAAAATGCAGAGTTGAGGAGATGTAGCCAACACTGGAGCAGATAGGAAGAAAAAGATTTGGATAGAGAATGTTAGATTTGAAAGGAACAGTGAGGACACAAATTTACATTTATCTGATAGTGTGGCAAATAGAACATATTATTACCATCACAATAAGAGGCGCTTTTCTCTTGGCATTGAGAATTGTGATTTATATTATCTGGTTTAAATGGTGTACATGCTATATATGCATATAATTAGCAGTTTGCAAGGGAAAAAAAAGAAACACGTTGCTGCCTCGCCTGAATTAGCCTGGCACTAAAATATCAATTACTATGAGATTCAAAGCCTGACATTTTGTTGTGTCCTGTATTTTCAGATGCATTTGTAAGGTATATTTTTAGAAATGCAAATTGGAGAGAAAGTCTTATTCTGTTGTATGAAAGTTTATTGATTATTTGTCAGAGAGAGACAACCCATTTCAGCCTCAAAAAACTCAAATCTGCATTTAGTCTTTGCTCCATCAATGTTATGGTAACCAATAGAGCTGAAATCTTTGGCAGATGTGTGGCAGCAATTTTTCTCAGCTATTATAGCATTATAAACACTCGGCTAGAGTTACATAAAACATGCATATTTTTGACTGGGAAATTTTCAGACGAGAGAAACAGCTGTGCTGGCCTTACAATGCATTAAGTATTTCATCCCTTTTAGATGGTTAAATTGTGCATGAAATGTTGCTGGCGCAGGGTTCTCCAGAGCTGGACTGATTAGGCAACATCTGTTACATTGGGAGAAATCCGTGTCGTTTCTAATTAGCTGTCAGGCTGCGGATACGTTGTGCCTGATGGTGCCGAGGATCTGCCACAGGTTCCTCTCCTCGTCCTGTCACCTGCTTGTGTGTTCCCTCCTCCCCACGTCCCCCACTCTAGTTCCCCTCTCCCTCCCTCTCTCCCTCACTCACTCTCCCTCACATACACACTCATCAGCTGTAATTAGAGAGCAGAGTCCATACAAAGGAGCGAGCTGGGAGCCAGGCTTGAGCCCATCTGTGCAGCCCCATCATCAGCGAGCTCACAAACTCCTCCAACACCGGGGGCCGCTCCCGGGCTCCCGAGCCGGGCCCCTGCATGCTGATCATCTGAGCATGCAAACTTTCTTCCTCTGCCTGCCTCCCGCCTGTCTTTATCTTTCTTTTCCACTTTGCTCTCCTTCATTCTGCGCTGAAAGAAAATCTATAGGCTCTGGGCTAATTCATCTTGCTTTAATAAGGCTCAGATGCTGGTAAATATTAAATACACTACAGTGAGGAACAGACAACACTGTGACCAGCTATTGACAAAACACAGCATTAGAGGGATGGAATGAGCTGAAATCCATATGGACAAATTAACAAACACAGGAAGGTGTCAAAGAGACACCCACAACTGATGTTGTTTTCATTCGCACACTTGCACGGTTGTTTTACTATCACATATCTTTTTGCATCCAATTTAATTTCCCTAAATTAGTTATTATTCATTTTTAGCTGAATGCAAAAAAATATATAAAATATAGATCTGACCTTCTAGATTGTATGAGTTTCATTTCATTCATTACTGAACGTATACACAACATGCTATTGCTATAGGTCATCTCCAGCAACAGTCAACACTTTCAGCAGCTAATCGATAATTGTTTGTGTCTTCCAGTGGAAGAACCTACAGCAATACTTATTTACCTTTTTCTTTTTGTGTTTTACACATCAAATAATTTTTATTTCTTTAAGATAAAACTGCCCCAAAACAACATTAAAACATTAATAACTTAAATGGGCTAAGATAACTATCACATGCTATAAGAAGGTATAAACAATATTAGCTGGAGATGAATAAGCATGTATGCATCTCCAAAACTCTAAAGCTAAATTAAGTACTTAAGTAGTTACGAAAGTTTCAAAGCAAAATTTAGTTAACGTCTTGAATAAATCATGTAAATCTACAAAACATTTATTGTTTACCTCTGATAAAAGAGATAAAAATGTAATCTTGACCTATTTTAAATCAAAATAGGTGCTAATTCATTTTATGTTGGAAAAAATATTCTTGTGTCAATTGCTGCCAGGAATGTACTTCTGGGTATCTCATACACAATTATTTAAATTAAGAATTGCACTTAATGACAGCCTGGTTGTGCTTTTGGAAAATTTAGAATCATTTGCACTTTTTTTTTAAGGCAAATACATGAAAAAGAGGAATCCTAGCGTTCAGCCATGTCCATCAAACCCACACCTTTCCATTATTAAAGCACTAAAACACATTAATACTTCCTCTTCCCATCCTTGAACATCCTAGTCTCCCTCTTGTTCAATCATGACATAGTCAGACAGCATACACATCTGTCCCCTTTGGCTATTACTGACAAGTTCAACTGGAGAGCTTTTGAGACAAGGGGAGGGGCTGCAGGGAAAAGTTCTACTTGAGTGGTGCCTTAAGGCAGCAGATGAGACACAAAGATAATGTTGAGTGGTTCTCATAGGCCACAACTGAGAGATGCCACCTTAAAATCAGGTGGTTAATTTGAAAGTTGGCTTGTCATGTACAGTAGAGTATTAGTAACTCATGTTCATTCAGGTGTCTGAAACATCAGATGGGCTCTTAAAACAGGCACTCAAATACTCAGCTGTCCATCAGTAAGGAGACAATTTGCTGACTAATCCAATTTGGATCATCTCCTGTCTGTTGCATTATATTGTAGGTAGATGCAAAAGATTCAATATGTAATAGATGTGACCCCATTTATTTATTTATTTTTTTATTTTAACATATACATAGAAAAGTATACAGCTATGTTTAGAACATATACATGTTCATGAAAAAGATTTTTTAGGGTCTATTCATGTTCCCCAAAATATATCCAAAACATTAATAATGTTCTCATATGCTGTTTTTTTTTTTGTTTTGTTTTTTTGTCAGAGCAATTTAAAAAAAGGCTGATATAAAGTTAATGTACACCTTTTTCTTCTTATATGTTACAAAACCTTTTTGAGAATTCTGCATAAGCATAAGTAAGATTATTGTTTTTAATTAATTTTTAAAAAAAAAAAAATTTAGATTTAAAACAGCTTCAGTTCATCGTAAGATCCATGCCTTGCTCCTTCACTTCTTTAATGTAAATTCACATCATCTTATGTGAGAAATCAGTCGACCTACATGGAAAGAAAAACTAAGCCCTGACCCTGAGATATGTAATCGTCTTCCACTGAGTAGAAAATGATGATGAAGAAAAAAAAAAGTCTTTGAAGTAGAAGCAAGGCTGTTGCAATTCTGCTGCAAGCAAATCAAAGCAGAGAGGAAAAAACAGTCTGTGACCAAGAATGACAGGCCTGAGAGAATGTCACAGCAATTGTGGGGCCATCACTGGCAAGAGATGATGGGTGATTGCTTTGCGTTCCACGGCAAGTCCATCCTGGAGGACATTGCGCACCCTTGCTCATCTGTGGCCCAACCTTTGGCGCTGACATTTAAAGTGTTGATTTTGGAGCACTTATGCTAATTGTTGTAATTTTCCTGATGAAGCGCCATTCTGATACCTTGATGTGGCCAAGATAGTTTTACATTTTCTATGTGGTCCTCTTTGCCATTTGCACTGTGTAGTGTCAGCGCAGAGTGCTACTGAAAGCAGACAAAATTGCAAGCAAATTGCATCAGATTGCCAACATTGTGAAAAGGTAAATTGCTTGCAAATCTATTTAAACCACTGGCCTATTTTCATCAGCTATGGTACTTGGTATTCATGATTGCTTAATTGGCGACCTTTTCTATTGTGTAGTGCTTTATGGTGCGATGGAAAACGATCTTTACCAAACCAATTACCCTTTTTTCTCTGCACTACTACATTAGAGCTGTGATTGCAACAGCTAGTCCTTTGTAAATGAACTTTCTGGTTTCAGAGAATAGGCTAAAGTGTCATTTGTTTGATATGATGTTGTTGAGGGTTTTTTTTTTTTAATATATAAAAAGCACTGCTAAAAAGATGGACTGTTTTAGTTTTACCCTGTACATGTGTGACAGTAATAAGCCTATAATAACCTCGTCCATGTGAGAGACTTGTTAAGTATAAAAATATTTTGTCATACTATCAATCATGTGCATTTACCTACTGCTTAGGCTTTATGACACTTCGGATGTGGCCATTTCAAGATTTCTAGGAGTTTTAGGCAAGACCTCAGTGGGCTGTTGAGTTAATGACGACATTTGATATTAAATAGAATTTCAGATTCTTGTTGCTGATATTTAAATCTGTCCTCTTTCTTATTTACTACAGATATTTTTCATGCCTGGTGGTTTACAGAACTCGGCCCATAAATGATATGCTATCACAGAAAGCCAGTGCCATTCTCACAACTTTAATAATGTCCCGAATTCTGAGAAATTAATTTTAATTCCTCTTATTCTGGTTAACTGATCAATACATTTTTCACCAGCCTGGCTATCAACTACAAAGTTCCATTTTCATTCATTATTGTCTCAAAAGCATGATAATGAGAAAGTCCCCCCCCTTTCCTAGACAGACTTTGCAGTATTGAATTTAGTGAAGTGCTGTCAGTCTGCTCACTTCTCCTCTGCCAGACAGGCCAATAGAATTAACCCTGGATTAACCCACCAGGCCCGAGTGCAAGGTAATGGCCTTGGCTAATGGCTGTGGCTGCCCAGTGCCAGGTACCATTGACTCTCGTTGGCACAATTTGTTCCATCTGAGGGGCAGTATGACAGCATGGCCATCTCGGTACAGCTGGCGTCCGTTGCCACTGCCAGGCGGGGATAATGTTCAGCCACGCCATCGGGCCAGGATCATAAGGAGCAGTGTTCTCTGGCCTCATCTCTGTCTTGACAAACATGGGAAAGGATCCTTTAGGAGAACATGCAAGATATATGTATATATTTTTTATCTTTGCATTTGGTCCAGGACATACAGTAGCACTCGTCAAATGGTTATGTAGTGTAAACCAAAACAGCTGGTCATTGGTTTAGCAGCTTGAGTGCACTTAAAGGACTTTGAGATATTATAGTCAGTCATGTAAAACTGGCATGTTTGAGACAACAGCAGGCTTTATTTCAGTCCAGTCATTTTCTGGCAGCTTTCTACATGTAGTCACTCCTGTGTATAAACAGCTCTCATCCTCAGTTTTTTGTGTTCATGTCTTTGCCTGGGGTGTGGGAGTGTAATGCAGGCAGGGGGGATGAGAAAGAAGACTTAAATCTGTCTGAACAAGGAAGCAGTCTCCTCCTCTTCAGTAGATTAGCTTATTTTAACTTCGGTCAGGCTTTTACACAGGCGGAGGACAGGGTTCAGTGTGTGTATATGTGGATGTGAGTGAGGGGTTCTTATAACCCCTCCTGCCATTTTAACAGACCAGAGCTCTGAATGGGAATGTGGAGGTGAGGGAGGGGGCTGTAAATTTTCTCTGAGTCAGGGCAAAGCTGATTGATCTCTGAGTCTAAAATCGATAAGTAGACACTGTCATTTTTGTAAATGATGAGTTGGAAAGAGAAAATAAATTAAGACTCCCCAGATCGGACTGGATGTGCACACACTGATGGTTTGATCTAATTAATTCAGTGCAGTCTGTATTTTGGTAACATTGTGTTCACAGCTTCAATCTCACAGGTGCCTAGCCATGGCAGGCTGTGTTGGCAGCAGCAGGCCCTTTATTATACTATGTATATTTCATCGCAAACATGCAGAGAAATCAGACACTTGCCCTTGCACCCCCTCCATGTCTTGATTCCTGATTAATCTATGTTGTTATTTTCAGACGTACATCATGCCAGGGGTTGATTAAATCAGGAATTGAAAGCCATTGTCTTTCTTGCATGTCCCTTATCAGAACTAATGTACCTGCTGTGGTCATTTGTCTTGAGTTGTTATAAGAAATAAAGACTGGTGCACTTTTCTCGTCCACAAGATATTGCACGAAGATTAATTTACTACTTCTCATCTCTTTGCTCCTCAGTTTACTGTCTGCACTGTCTTCTGTAATATTTTTCATGCTTAGATATGCTGTTTTCACTTATTCATTCCTGTTTCACCTTGATCCTCTCATCTATTACATTACGCTTCTTCCGAGCACTGAGAGAATATAGTCCTCATGCCTTATTGGATTGATGGTTACAGAAACCATTGCATAATATCAACTTTCAGTGGGCCATTTTTCACTACATTCCCCCCTATGTTTAATCTGATCAGCACTCACGATTTGCTCTGTGTTCACATCTCCAGCTAGTGTCTTTGTTTATACCCTTGTGCTCTGTGTCATGTAGGACATCCTTGCCTGAAGTAGTGAATGCGCGAGCAGTGTGTGTGTGTGTGTGTGTGTGTGTGTGTGTGTGTCTACCCAGTGGCTTTTATCTCTTGGTCTCTAATGTGTCAGATGTTGCTGAGGATCCACTCATCATGCTGCTGTCTCCACTGTTCAGCGGGACCATTAAGGACACATCAGGCTATCAGGAGGTAGCTCTTGAGGACTGGCAAGCATTAAATACTCCCTTTGGCCTCACTCTGAATAATCTACAGGTCAGAAGGGCTTTGCATATAGCTGGGGGCTTTAGAACAATCACTGTTGGATAGAAACCTGACAGATTCACACATTATAAGTGTGGGCCAACTTTACAAGTTTACAGTCTTTTGAGATATTTGAAGGCGTTACCTTATGGAGAGACTGGCACTGAAGGTCATATCTCTCTTGACTACACTTAGGAGAGCCAAGACTAACTAGACCAGATTTATCTCAATGTATAAAACAAAGAGGTTTTGAGACATGTGTCTTGGAAAGCAAAAGAGTAATTCTTTAAACCATAGACGTGAAAGAAGATAATTTGTATGTGAAATACTCATTTAATTCGCATTCACTAAGCAGGTTATCAAATTAAATCAGGGCTCTGTTAGGCCTGCCACTTGGGCTTTTGGGCCTGGCTTCATGTGTAAAATTGGCCAACAAGAGATTTGGGAGAGCGCTTTGCACACTCCTGTCACGTCATCTCTTGGCTCCCCTCAGGAGGCCGATCCCAGGGTCAGTGCTTGTGGAGAGATGCCTCTATGGACTGCCACAGGGCGACAGGGCCACAACACCATCTCCAGCTGGGCAACTTATTACAGCCCCGGTCTTTCTCAACCCCTCCTCACCTGCCCCAGCCATTCACAACATCATCAAGCCATCACATATTCATGAAGCTGGGGGCTGGTGGAGTGTACGTTTGTGAGCAATGGGTGTGTGGGGGGTGGGGGATACCAGTGCGGTGACACTGTGCAGTGGTTGCAGCAATGGTGCAGTGTTTGGGAGAGTGCAGTTGGAGCTGTAGGGGGGTGAATCGGCAGGTGGCTGTCACATCCGTAATTGCCTCATACTTCCCTCTGCAGCGTAAAATTGTTTTCATTATGTGTCATGCACACAGTGCCAGGCAAGGGCCCCTTGAGAGCATTCCCAAGAGCCAGAGGGAGGAGGCACTCCACTTAAACAGCCGCTTAGCTTCAAATAAGAAAGGAGAAAAGGAGCGGAGAGAGGAGGTGGAGGAGGAGGAGGACAGGAGAGAGGGAAGGGGTGTGGAAAAAACAGAGGAAGCTCATCATTAACTGTGTTCGAACAACAGCAGACAAGTGTGAGCTCATGCACAAAAACCAGGCAGAGCTTATCCTAAACATCTCAGTTACCAGGGGGGAGTTGTGTGGCTTCAACCATACTGTGAGCTCCTGGAGGGCTTCCGTGGTCAGAGGGGGGTGAAAAACAAGGAGCGGGAAAAGAAAAGGAGAAAAAGTTTCCACCTGACTGGAGTTCCCATGGTTTACCATGCAGGAGGGTAAGCAGGTTTCAGCAATAAACTCAGGCATTGTCAGGCAATAATGCTCAGTCAGGTCCCTCCATTGGGATTCAAGGGTGTCTTTTTCTCTGCTCCCTGCGCTGCACTAATCACAGGCCTACTTTGTTTAATTGCAGCAAAAGGGAGAAAATGTGTTCAAGAAGTCATCCTAATCCCTCCCCTTTACCCCCTGCTCCCTGACAACAACCCCCAGCCAGATTTGGCTTCTCCATGCTCAGTCCCTCTCTTCTGCTCCCTAACTCCTTTTCCTTTTTTAATGAATTGTGGGACTTTAAAGAGACAACAAACAGCAGAACTGTGATAAATAAAGGATAGAGCAGAGGGGTAGTGTGATAGGTAGGGCCTGAGGTGTTGGCTGGTTATCTATGAAAAATCACTTCCGCTGGATTTAAGTGCTTGCAACAAGTGCCATTACAGTAGGGTTTTGTTTTTTGGGTTTTTTTTGATGTTGCTGATGCACAGGCGGTGGTGGGGTAGAAGGATCAGATGAAGAATAAGTCCTGCATGCAGCCAGCTGCTGATAGCTCAGTGGGCATGCAGCCTCAGTATAATCACTGCTGTAAAAGCACGTCAAAGCTCCCTCATTTGACACAAATTCACTTCTTCTATTTTTCAATCACAGATTTAGAAACTTAAGGTGCTGTGCATTGTACTTGATGACTCTGGGGTCACAGGCACCAGGGGGGCAAGGGAGGGGATTTATCAATCAGGACTCCTCGTCTTTCTAAAGCTGAATAAAAAGCGACCCATGAAGAGACAAACCAGTCCCCTTTTAACTAAAGGCTTTTCTTATTCATTAGATCCGGATTCTGGCTTCTCCCTTTACCTCCTCTTCTAGAGAACGAAGCATCTCAAGCGTAGAAAACCACTCAGTGGTAGGACACAAAATTCAAAAAGATCCTTGAACTAAGGTTTTGGATAACGTCATAGACAGTGTGCCCGCTATGACTGGCTAACAGAAAATTATTATTGTATTTAAAAAAAAAGAAAATCTGTTAATGACATGGCGCTTACGATAAATTGTGTAGTTGCTAATATGCAGTCATTTTTAAAAATGCCACTGCAGATATTGAAACATTTGCAGAAACAAGAACAAAACATTTTGATTAAATTCTGTTTTAGAAAATAATCATTAGCTGCTCAGTGTTGTTTTGCTTTGTCTGACACAACAAATACTAGCCTAATTTCTGTTTGTCTAACAGAGAGAAAAATTAAAAAAACAATATAAATATGGTAACGTTTGAAACAACTACTTATTCCACCAAAACACCAACAACTGTAATCATGATTCTCCATCATCAAAATCTCTGGCAGAATAAAGGTTACTTTAATTTGCTTTAAATAAGCTCACAATCTGTATTTTTTTTTTTTTTTTTTTTTTTTATAAATTTTTTTTTTTTTTTTTTTTTTTTTTTTTTCAATCCTTT
>VUQI01000369.1:0-20648 GCA_015106735.1 Paratilapia polleni | reverse complement strand
CCACTCCTGATAATTACACAAAAGATCTAATTTTGTAAACACATCAAAACATTGCCAATATCCAATAGACCCTCAGCAGTCACATCCAGGCTTTTTTTGTTTTTTTTTTTAAAGAAAATAGTAACAATAAGAAAAGAACACAGTAAAAATAAATAACTTCATATAAACCACACTGAGTATATACTTGTAGAAACCCTTCTGGTCTAAGTGGCTGAGGGTTTAGATGAGAAAATCCACCCTAAGTAAACGACTTCCCATGTGACCTGGGGCAAGTCACTTAACCTCTGTCTTCATGCCCACCGCCCAAGTTTAAACAAGAGGATTGCTCAGTTCTATCCCCATGCACTCCTCAAGTCCCCTTAGACCAAATCATTTTGCTCAGGGTGAAAAGCCTGGTGAAAAGCAGAGCTGTCAAAACAAACAAATACACTTTTTTTTAATTTTTTATTACAATATCCACTACTGACAATGCTTAGAAGTGATGCTAACATAAAAATACACCATACCAATCATTTTGCTCAGGGTAAAAAAAAAAGCCCATTGAAAACACAGAGCTCTCAGAGAAAAACAAATCTATTTTCTAATTAAATTATCCACCCATTGACAACATATAGAAGTGAATCCAGCATAAATAACACCTTAAAACTGTGACAGTTGTATAATAAGTGTTGTTTGCAACAAACTCCTTAAAAGTTACACAAAAATTGGTCATGCAAATCACTGGGCTGACTTTTTCATGTCAGTTTGTGTCTAAATATGGATCCTTTCCTCTCATCGCAAGAAGACAATCTAACCCTGCTGTCATCTTATGATATTCACATTGTCTTATAGTTTTGTGATATTTTCCTGGTTTCACTCTTAACTTTAGTGGGTCTAACTAGAGACTGTTGCAAGCCAATGAGGGCTACTGGTGCCTGTGAATGTAGCATTATATGGCCCAATCTCTTTCTCACTCCCTGAAAGACTGTTTAAATGGTTTGGTTTATTATTGCCCAAGGAAGGCTAAAGGCTTCTGTCAGCATTTGGGAGAGGGAATCACGGCCTCTTTACTGGACAGCTGTTCCGGCCTTACCCCACTTTTCATATGGATATGTATGTTAATGACAGGCAATGGACTGGAGATGAAGAGGCCTGAGCGCTAGGCCCTCTCTTCAGCGCACTTCTAAAGCTTCTACAAAAGGAGCAGTAAAAGAGGCTGCAATGGTGAAGCTCCCACTTTTGTGCCCTGAATTAGTTCTGCAAGCAATGAAAGTGATCTTTTCTGGACGACAGGGGAAGTCTGCCGATGGCTGGACCAACTCATTAGCACAAAAGTCTGTTGGGACATATAATTGACTGACGCAGATCCCCCGCCTGTCACAACACAGCACAGACTGCGGGATAGCGCACATACAGAAAAATACCTATCCTCTTCAAAACTTACCTAACAGTTTACATTAGACCTGCCCTCCCCCTGTCTTTAGGTGCTATTGTGTTTACTTCCTTCATGCAAATGTTGCATCCAGCAGCCTGCTGACAGCTATGGAGCAGTGCTTCCTGTTGCTGTCAACAACCTTGATATCACATCTTTTGACATTTGTTGACTTTAACTCAACAGGAAGAAAAAAAAAAACAAGAATTATTTGGGTGTGTGTTGTGTTTTACCTTAAATATTTTAGATTTAGGAATGCTTATGAAGATTGGTGAAAAAATTAGAATAGATGAAATCATTGTTAATCTTTCGCTTGTCATTACAGACAAAGTTTTGCAACAAATTGCCTTAAGTATTGGTTTTTGTATTTGAGTTTTTGTGGGTGTTTACTTCGCATTTTTTAAAATAATAAATGAACTAATATGTGCACTGACTGGAATATCAAAATCGCTTTCTGGATATGCAGCAGGAATCTTTCTTTCTCTCTTTTTTTTATAGACTGGAGTAGCAACCATGCTCTGCACGCCAGAAGCCCCTAATGGCTGCATCATGGTTAAATTGACTGGAAAATGCTGTTTTAATTTCCATGTTAATTGAAATGGACTAATTGTTAATATATTCTGAGAGCAAAGTACTAAAATGGAATAATTTTCCCAAAATTTAATCTCTGCAGAAATGGCTTTGGAAATGATCACCGTTTTTCAATGTTTGTCTGACCATGCATTAAAAATGAGTCACAGATAGCAAAATAATTCAAATCTTATGAAGTTATTTTAACTTTTTGCACACCGGGCAGGAATATAATTTTTTTTTTTTTTGCTCTTTAAATTCAGAGACTTAGACAGTGTAAAGGAGTCCACTTGAAAACAATTGCCATTGTCTTTCCATTTTTAGGCAGAAGAATTTTGTCAAGCAGCTAAATAGGGTATTCTTCATGGTCTCCCTTCTTCACAGGCAACTATAGAAATTAGCCCTACGTTTCTCGGCTCTCACACATGGATACACACGCTTGCATGGACACAAGAAAAATTTCTTTTCTTCTGTCAGCATTCCTGGCCAACAATGGCTAGATTAGTGGACGTGAGGGCCCCCTCGGGGGCACGTATTGTGGCACAGAATACCCTCGGCAGGAACAGCTGGTAGGGGTTAATGGCTACTGAACCTCTCAGCCGGAGCCCTTTCTCTATTGTGTGTTCCGCTCATGGGAAGGAAGGAGGCCACTGACAGCTTCTGGGGTGTGAGGAACCCTCAGAACAGCACCCGGGTCACCCCAAATGGGGAGCAGGGCAGAGGGTGGGGGAAGAAGCAAGGGGGAGGGGGATATTGATGCTAAGGGTGGTAGGATGGTGGTAATAGGGAAGTCTCTGTGGACCAGGAACCAAAAGCTGCACATCTACACAGCCAGCAGTAGAATTAGCTTCAGTGTATATTCAGCAGAAAACAAAAAGGGCTGGACAATGGGAGTGGCAAACTGTACACACAAGGAGGGACGAGGCTGAAGATGACAGTGGGGAGGAGGGGGCAGCTCTGCGGAGGCTGAGTGACATCAGCTTGTCATGTGACTTGATGTTTACATGAAATAAAAGCACAACCAGTATTGTAAGATTAATTAGTGCCCAGAGTCTCTGTAGCATCTTAATGATCCTGTTGCCTCATTTCATTGAGGCAACAGGCTCAGCTTGTTGTGATCTCGGGCTGGGGTCACTCTGCTGGGGCTTCTCTCCTCTGCAATAGCCCCATACATTAGTATTCAAAGCTGAGAATACACAGGAGTAAGCAGTCCTCAGATGCTGCCCCATGGCTGTCTGTGTGCTTCAGCCATAAGAGAAGCTCTCCCATCCAGCCCTCCTGAAGTGTGTGTGTTTGTGTGTGGCCTGTGTTGCCTTGTCTTGTCAGCATCACAGGGCTGTAGCCCCACCACCCAGAGGAGCCCCTCTGGCTCTGACAGAGGGACTGCATCTCCGATTTAATCCCTCAGTTACTCACCCCCCGCTGGGCAGCGTGGAGAAGCCCTTCTCCCTGATCCATCCAAGCCTCTCACACCAGCGGCCACACTCATTAGAGGGCTGATTATGATAGTGTGCTGGTGTAATGTTTAATCGAGTCTGACACCTGATTTGCCATGTTACAAATCCTGTCATGCAAATTGAGCCATTTGTGTTGTTTGATATGGAGAGATAGGCTATGAAATGAAAGATTAGCCCTGAAATGAGGCACAGGGGACGTGTGCCCTCTGCTCCTGCCGCTGTGATTACATAGATGAGAACAAGCATCTTTTTCTGTGCCGGTGTATTGCGCCGGGACAGGACACATTATATTAACATGGTGTTTTTCTCCCCGCAGGAATCAGAAAAGGAGCCTATCAGTGAGAAAATGTCTCATCTCCGACATCCGACAAACAAGGGCAGGGTAATGGGGCTCTGGGAGCATGTTCTTTGAAATCACACCAGCCTGCGACAACTGATGTAAATAATTCAAATGTCCTCAGCCTCTCAGGTTTGGAGTCTGCATAATAGAAGCAATGTAGCATCTTTTGTGGCTGCAGCTAAATCAATATATGGATGAAATCGTTCTATAGCAAAGCAAATGTAATTTTAGTCTTTTAGTAGTGGGAAAAGAATCATTGATGTGCTGTCGGAAAGTATTTCAATTTCACCGTAAAGACAGAACAAATTGCTGATATGAGTGCAGTATTGAATTGAAATTGTTGGGGGTTGGTTGACATACAGATGGCTTAAATTAAATGGGGGAGCACACAACTTACCATTTTTCACTGCCCTGACACCTGTTTTAAGAATGACCACTCCTCATCTGTAGCAAAAAGGCAGTCCAAACAAGTGCTCTCGAATGTCTTATGTGGCCTCTCTTATCAGTCCTCTTACTGTAAACATTTAATTTCCTCATCCTGTCAGAAATGTCTTTGTTGCTGGTTGTTGCTCTGGCTTTAATCTGAAAGACAAAGTCATCCACATAGCTCCCCCGCTTGCTATTTGTCTTTTGCTTCCTCCTCTCTCATCTCTTGTGACAACCTTGTCTTTAGAGGGCTTTAAGTTCATGTTCCAGTATTTCTTGGCCTTTATTGCGAGTGCAGAGGTCCTTTAAAGTATGCTCTTTTGAGTGGCTGACTGTTTGTTTCTTTGTCGGTCTGAGGTTACAGTGCTGATGTTTATCTCCCGATCGGCAGAGGATGACATTACCACAAACATTGTCAGATGCCATCAGTCGCTGGGACTTTTTTTATATTTCACCCCTGTGAGGTTATTTGTGCAAATTAAACACTGCTATGATTTCAGTGTCTCTGGGCAGACAGCCAGGACTCAGTTGTGAGTTATTGCAGCAGCAGAAGCCTTTTATGTGAGTCACTTCACGTCTCAGAGGAAATCTACCTGTTTTTACAAGTCATCTCCTCTGAGAAACACCTGTACAGAGAAACAGACTCATTGTTTTTCTCTTAGCTACATCGTAAAGATTGAAAGAGCAGAGAGACAACACCAGGCAGGTTTGCTGAATCACTCATCCTTTCTGGCGCCACTCGGCTGACTGAAGAGTTCCTGTCAGATGAGTGAGTGATGTCGGATTAGAGATCCTGCAACTTGTTACTACGATTGTATTGGGCTGTTTTGCTTTACAGGCAAAATAGGCTCATCTTTGGAGCCCATTACAGTATAAAGAGACTTTGATTAATGATCACTAAATGACCATTTTTTTCATATCTGAATTGGATTTCTGGCAAAATACAAATGATTAACTGATTGATTTAATGTTTTTGATTAATGTGAATTTAACAGGTTGTGTGGACATTTGAATACAAACAGAAATACAGAATAGATGGTATTTGTCATTAGGTTAAAGTCAGCTTTAATCAGTTGTTGTGAAGGACAACAGTTTCTCTCCAGCTAGCAGTGCAAACACAGCCTGACTTATTTTCAGCTCAAGTTACAGTCTCATCTATAGATTGCCCCATATAGAAATAGCGACTTGCTCTTTTCTGTTAAATATAAATGTTACTGTTTTCCCAAACTGCCCAGAATATTGTAAAGTTATTGATTAGTTGTCATGTTTGGCTGCTCTTATTGATGGCACAAGAATGTGAAAGTAGCTAGCAACCCTGATGTAAAGAACAGGATTTATTGCCCAGAATCTCTTGAACAATTTTATCAAAAGCCTATTCCACCGTGACATTTTTTTTCTCCCATAAATCAGTGAGGGGAAATCTATCAGTGGACAGTAGTGAGAGATAGATGAGCAGAGGGATGAGAGGGTCAGCAGAGATTTTTCACTGGTCCTCCCCATCACAGCCGCAGCCTCACTTTTTCACCTTTATGAATTGGTCTTTTACTGACTGGCCAGGCTTTTAATTTGTTCCACACACTTGAAAAAAAAAAAAAAAACTCTCAACATTTAGACTTTGCACATAAGATAATGTATTGATTGTTAAAGCACTGGTGCATTGGGTTCCTGGCTCATATTTATTTAGCAGAAACTTTTAGATAAATGGTTCTTAGGAGCCAGATCAACCCCTATAATATTAATATCCTGGACATATTCAATTTTGGCAGCAAAGATATTAAGAATCAGGGGTCTGAACACATACAATTTTTAAAACCCTCTAAATGCAAATTCAAATAGGTTACATAAAGAAAAGAGGAAAAAGAAAAAAAATGTTTGTAAAGCAGTTTATCAATAGTAACAAGCTTGTAATTTAATGGCATTGTTGGTCAAACATGCATTCTTGTCCTTAGGCATCCATTAATTTCCAGCAATTAGTTTAATTGAGGATCACAAGTGTTGCGCTTATATTGTTTTACTTCAATGTAAGTCTATATTAAGATGTGTTATTTAGCAGCCTCATTGTAGAAATTTTCAGGCGTATAAAATAGGAGCAAGTAAGAATAAAAGCATGCTTCTACCCTATTTGTTTCATTAGAATGAATAATAAAAAAAGAGTATTATTGTTGTGACCCTGATTTATTTTTTGTATCCTCTTTTTTCTTTATTGGATGGATTTATGTCTTTGTCATTACTCTCACTGTAGGGTGTTGGTCTACCTATAGTCCATCCACCCAATCTGACTTGATTGAAGGCCTTCATTTGCTATGCGGCCATGTAAAGTAGAAGCTCAGAAATATCACACTGACCTTGATGCTCCTTTCTGATTCATTTTCCCTGACACCTTGTCCTCAGATGGGATTTCTCAGGAGTTAGAAATCCAACTGGATAAACGTGGGGTTCCAATTACACTTATTATATTTATCATGCAAAAATGCAAGTAATTGCATCACCGGATTGAATCACCTTGGTTAGAGAAAAAAGTAAACATATGCAAGGATACCTACTTGGAACTTTTCTTCTTTTTATACACAGCACACGGTCAGCTTGATGTCATTTCACAGTACATGTTCAGTGTTTTGCAAAAGTCACCAATTTTCGTTCCTTCATTCCATTATTTCATTCCTTACTTACAACATTGTTTTTTTTAACCCTTTTGAAAGCTAGTGTTAGAAAGACTGAGATATGCAGGATATTGCAGATCTCTGATAGTAAAAAATTTTTAAAGATGGCCAAGTTAACAGATATCAACAAAAAAACAGATTTCACTAAATCCCAGCAACATGCACTTACAACAAATTTGCAGTTTTTTCAAGTAGAAAAGTGTGAAAACCGGGACAGTATTTTGTCTGACAATAATGAAGTGAAATCAGCATTTTCTGTCTCACACAGTCAGAATGTAACCTTCATATTTGCATTGGCACATAAATTCACAAACTTCATTCTCTGCAGCTCTGTAAAATGTTTTTGTGGTGAAATGTCTCCATAATGTTGTCAGGTGACATTGTTGGCATACTTGTTTCCTTTGCCTTGGGGAGGGCAGAAGCAGTGAACACAAGTGATAGGTGTCGTCTACCTGTCTGATTTACTGTCCTGCTGCGTTTGAAGTAGGACAGGCGGAATTTGCTTCACTCTGGTTCTTTGTGATCAGTCGTCCCAGATTACAGCCCAGGTGAGGCCCCTTGCCATCAAGCACAGGATATAGGAAGTACCTGTCTCTCGTAGCTTCTGGACATTGTCCCTGAACTAGCTTTCCGACTATATGCATAACTAATGTTTCTGTGGACTCCACCTTCAGCATATAAATTATGACTTGCGTGCACAGACTAAGTTGACTAACAAAGATTACAAAACAATAATTTCCCAATTGTTGGGTAAAAATATGCATGTAGCATGAGAATAGCCTGGAGCTGTGGCACTGAGGTGTTTTAACCGGTTGTGGACTCAGACAGCGCAGCTTGAGCCTGGCGTCAGCAATGTTTTCTTTGTCAGACCTGTTCAGCTCATGAAACTACAAGCCAATACATGTGATGTGTTTGACTGTAGCTCCTTTTGACAACAAGCATTTTAACAACATCAACAGTCACTGCTGCTGGTGCCAAAATCTTCTTTGTTTAAATGTTAGCATGCTGTTTACTTTAAAATGCTGCCTGTTGGTGAGGGAATGGTTCTCTCACTAAAGGGCTCTTCAGACTACATGTATGTTTTTATCAATCATCAAGGCATGATAAATATTTATATATTCTTCAATTTTTCAGTCTTCCCACCTAATCAGTCACCAGAATGTGCTTAAAGTCCGACTGATGCTGGCACGGTGTGGCTGATTAGAGTCAATCAGCAGGGGGTGAAACCAATGTTTCCTTCAAAACAACCACACAGACAGAGGTCTGGAATTTCCCCTCTCAGCACATCAGCTAATGGCACAGCCAAATTTTCATAGACCAAATGGCAGCTTGATTGTGAGCCGCATGTTCACGTGGACACTGATTTGGTGCTGTTAGGGGCATCCAGGGAGGAAAAAGGCACAATATAATCAGCACCTTCAAAAGTTAAACAGAACACAGGCATCAAAGAAATTGATTGGAGAAGACCTTGTAAGGGAGCTGATCTATCCCAAGAACAAAAGCAGCCTTAAATGTGACATTTCAAAGTGCAGGAGCCCAATCAGACAGTGGAATCAACAGCATCTGCAGTCGTCATTGTATAAACTTGAAGAGTTGGTGGA
Source organism: Paratilapia polleni (assembly GCA_015106735.1). Classification (NCBI taxonomy): domain Eukaryota; kingdom Metazoa; phylum Chordata; class Actinopteri; order Cichliformes; family Cichlidae; genus Paratilapia; species Paratilapia polleni. The sequence continues at coordinate 12,183 of VUQI01000369.1, read as the reverse complement.
AGTTGATATTCTGGTTTGATTATGCCAGTCGAAGTGAATTCAGTGTTACTTAATGGTGTAAGTGCCAATGAAAACAATAACTAGAAAGGTCAGTGTAAGGCATATCATTCAACAAAGAAAATTTTCAAACTGTATATTTTTTTAGTTTATCTATTATTACCAAATTTTATACATTTTTTGTGATTTCTTTTATCTTTAGCTAAAACCCATGCGTTTCAATAGCAAAACAAAGTGTATCCAAAATATTTTACAATTTTGAGAGTGTTAAGGTCAAAGGTTAAGCTACCAAGACAAACAAAAAAAGAGGCTCTTATTTGACAGTAAGGTGGATGACTGCTGTGAAATAAACATCATTACAGTGACTTGCATTACTGTGTGTCAGATAAGAGTCTTTCAAGTGTCTTTAGAGAACTAAATAACTGCACTGATATTTTAGCATTTCAATGGCGATCTTAACTCTCAAGGCTGTCTTTGTTTTTATTTAAAGCTCAGGCCTTTGCTGTTGGTATCAGTTAAGTTTCCCATTGAGGAGGAAATCACAAGAAACCAACATTCAAATGATGGATAAAAGGCCTCAGCGTGTTGAGAGCTAAAAAGAGCTGTTTTCGTTTTTCATCACTGTATTGCCATTTCAATGTATTACCACAAGGGAAAACAAAGGAACAGCGATCGCCTTCACACTGTGTAGCTAATGAATATTGTATTCTCATAAAAAGGACTGTGCTATTTCATTTCATTTCAGCACAGCTGATATCTATCCCTTGTTGTCTGACACTTAAAAATGACATGCAGTGTTTTTTTTTTTGTTTTTTGTTTTTTAACATCTGAGGAATTTCAAGATAAAAGCCAAAACATTTGCACTAAACATCAGTGGAAATGGTTATAATGGGCTTTGATTGAATGTTTGTCTCTAACGTCCCTTTGTATGACCTTTGAAAATAAAATTGTGCCTTTTTTAAGTGTGTCCCACTTCACCCCATCTTTGTTTTGAAATTTTGGTTAAAAAAACAAAGGTTCAAACACTTTGGGAGGGGGAAAAAAATAATTCACATGAGGTGAAGTGTTTACTTTTCTTTTTATCCCTCGTGAGTATAATAGTCATTTTTTTTATTTGTGGTATAAAAATAAGATTTTTTTGGGTCATTTTTGTTTATCTAGAAATCAAGAAACTGCTGTATTTTACAAGTCTGAATTTGATTCATTGATTTGTGATTTTGTTTTTCTCAGCATACTGCATATTGATAAATACATCCAAGGCATTATTACAAAGAAAGAAAAAACATTTCACCTGCGTGTATGAACTCAGAGGGGCTCTGTGTGGGGTTCTTGAGGCAGCAGTAGGTCCCAAATTGAATTACATGCACATTTCTCAGCCACAAAGGGGAGCTATCGCTAATTAAAAGCATGTGATTGATGACACTGACGCTTCATGTCAAGGGAGGATAATTCACTCTCACAGTCACTCTGCTGCATTGGTTCCTGTCACCACACCATAAGCTACTGTAAGTCCAACACTTTCTTCGCAGAGAGAAATAAACACCTGAAAGAACCAGTTGATGTTTTTTTTTTTTAATGTTTTAAGACTGTAGCTTCTTTGCCACATATGTGAAATAATTTAAGGGAAACAAAGTCACTTGTGAAGCGCGACATCAGTGTATGAATCTCTGTGTAATGTATATGAATTTATCCTTCTGTGAGCATACAGTACATGCTCCTAATTATGTTAAGCCGAGTGAAACTGTGACCTGCTAAAAGGGAAGCTGTCAACCTATCCATCCAAGGACAGCACTTTGTGAGTAATCACTGTCTAATGGGTTTCATACTTATTCAGTGTATTATACACACAAACCCTATATGCAACTACTCACACACACATGCACACAAACACACATAAAGCTGCTGGTGCTACCCAGCTTGTGGTTTTATTTACTGATGAGAGTATGATTTCTTGTTAGGGAATAGAAAGCAAGCTCAGCATGGGTGCAACTGGAAGAACTGGAAGCAGACACACTATAAATTATCACACATACATATTAGCATCTAAAGACAACACAGATGAACAAAAAATACATAAACAGATAGGTGAGGTAATTCAAGATTCAAAAACATTGATGTTTTGTTTTTGTTTTTTTTTAAATAGGAGATAAAATCAGAAATGATTGCAAATAGTTTTGAAAATAAGGATTAAAAGGAATGTATTTCTTGATGAAATAAGGAAGCCTGATGATTGTAGCAGGCATTTGGGTTATCAAGCGCAAACCTGCCAAATGTGGCACTGCAGACAATGCACTCAGTCAACTGGGATACTCTGGGATGCTTCCTCAATTCGTAACTTTTAAATTTTACTTGTGTAAAAGGGTAATTTTAAATCTTACAAAAGAAAAGTTAGGTAAAACAAAAAGCAGATGAGGGGAAGAGAATGGATGGATGGAGAGATGGATAAAGTAAAACAAACAAAAATAACTAAATAAAAATTAGCATGTTATTTTGATCATGGCTTCCATAATGTCAATCAAACTTTCAAGTCAAGAAATTTGAAATCACTGCAAGTCAGTATGCGTAATTTTAACAACAGCTTCACACTAGATGGCAAAAATATCCCTTTTATACAGCAAATTCTATTAAATATTATAACACGCATGTTGCCACCTAAGCAGGACAAGTCCATGTTAATTTTCTCTCTATAGGTAGGCTATCACAGTGGTTCAGAGCTGTTGTCGTTGGCCAGGAACAATTTTGCACTCTTAAGCTTCATACAAGTCAGATCCTGTCAGTGGGTTAGTTTTGTTCAAAGGACCAATTAGTGGGTCCTACCTTAGCCTGCAGCTAAAATGCCTAATGGGGGCATCCACCTGAGAGGTGCAGAGCTCTCCCCACTGGGCTTTAATTTGAGAGAGGAGTGGGTGGCAGCTTCTGAGGCTTTTACCATTACACAGGACTTCATTGTGGCTGCTGACCGTTTGATCTTAAAATAATTTACTTAATGATCTCACCACGGGAGCAATTGGTGCTGCTCGATTAGTCTGCAAGGTCTAATGGACATGGGAAAGAAAGAGGAGGAGGAAGGGAAGGAGGGTGAGGGAGAAGGGGGTTGTCAGAGTAAAGACTAAATGAATCTGCTATGCAACCTTGGGGAGGTACATTTTTGGGCATAAATTTTGACAGTGCTACAGAAATTCAGAGTCTGTAACAGTTTGAGGGATTGCAGCAGTTAAACAAGCCTAAATAAAAGGAACAAATGCATTTAGTCATTTCATTTAAAATAATGTTTTATCGTATATAAGGCTGCTAAAGGCTTTACCACATGCAAATAACTTTTATTTAGAGTAATTTGAAAAAAAAAATCTCTTTGAACCTTTGAAGTTGAAGATATGTTAAATGAGGCAACCTAAAATTGAGGATAACTAATATTTCCAGCCTCTAAAAATGGGCAGTCATTACCACAATTTTCATTAACATTTTAAATTGTGTGATATTTAGAGAAACACTTATTCCAGTTGAATTAATAATGCAATCAATTTACCAGCAATTTCAAGGCATCACTGTCTTGTGAAAAACCATGTAAGGGATCACCAAAACAGCAGTTTTTCATGAAAAACAACCATGTTTGCAACCATGTTCATATCATTTCATGTAAGTAATTCTTTTAAATTGAGTTTATTTGCTTAAAAGGGGTTGTGTAACTAATAGAGCAATGTCAAATGATTTTTGAAAAATAAAAATAATTGCGATAGATTGTTTTCAGTGGTCAATGACAAAGGGGGAAATTCAGTACTTCAGAAACATGTTTAAGCTGAATGCTTTTGACTATTTATTTTTAAAACCCTTTACGTAAAATAATATAATATACAATATTTAGAGTACCTTAAGGGGTCACTATTGTTCTGTGCGGCTCGAGATCCAAATGCCGTGTTAACATAACAAGTGGCAAAGTTACAAGATGGGCAAGTTTTGCCAGCGACACTGTTACAGAGTTGCCATTGGTGCTCTATAGTATACACCGACAGTGTCACCAGGCTTGTGTGTGCATGTGTGAACATGAAGGCACATGATTGGTTAATGCCTCACCGTGTCATTGTAGCGATAAAAAAGTTGAGGATATTTCAGCTATGAATTTTTGCACATCACACCCTTCATGCAGTGACAGGTGTCGGGTATCAGTTTGTAGCTTCATATCGCCAGCTCCCATTGAAAGGGACTCACTAATGCACTGATAGTCCAAGTGCTGCATAAGCAGTGCTAGCTTTGTTTCCTGGTCCAACCTTCTTTAGTTTTTCTGCCACACATGGACATAGAAGCAACTATTGTTCACATCTGTCATGATCAGACTGTCGTTACAGCACAACAAATATTCAAAAGCCAACCTGCATAATGACGTGCTAGGGTAACTGAACATTCTGTGTTGTTGGGGACCAGGCCTACAATTCTGGGCGTCACCTGATGCTGGTGGCAGAAGGGCTGGGGGTGAGGGGGTTAAAAGGGGAAAGCTCTAAGTTAAAAACAAATCCTACCCTGCCAGCTCCACAAATAATCCTGCTTTCCAGTTACCAAGGTCAGCCATCGTTGTGTTTACTGTTTCTTTTTGATTGCCTGTTCTTCAACGTGATTGACAAGAGGTCAGAATCGTAGAGCGTATGAAATAAAAGAAAGAAAGAAAATATCTCTGTTTGTTCGTCCTCACATTAAACTGCTTTCCCAACTTGAGGTGCAAAGTGGTATTACATGAGGGTATCGGCCGAGGCTAGCTGGTTAGCATGCTAAGTTCAGTAGTAATCTCTGCAACACTATATATAGATCTCTTTGAAACATGGTCATAGCTGTTAATGTTTTAAATGTTTTACATAATCTTGGTAATGTTGCTCATTTTGTTAAAGTTTTAAACTAACAATCTTACATATTGTATGTTAAAGAGCAGAATAATTGTCATAAATAAAGATTGTTTATATAAATTTAAGCTTGTGAACTAAGAGGTACTGAATTCAATTCAACTTTATACATAACACCTTTCATACAAAACACGCACCTCAAATGCTTCAAATGGCATGACCAGAGCAACACATTCAAAGCAGCAATAACTTTAGCAAATACAGATAAATAAGTTAATAAAATTAAATTGTAAAAGTATCAGATATGATAAATAAAAGGATTCCCATAGCACATAAAACTTAAAAACCAAAAAGCAACAATAAAACATTGAGTTGTTAAGATAAATACAAGTCAATAAAATACAATAAATATCAGGGATAAAAGCAACCTAAAAATGATGACCACTGCAATACACTGACATTCCCAGTCTTTTCATCTGTGACTTAAAGAACATAAAACTATATGAAGACTAGTGAATGAAAAACAGTCCAAACCAAAACAGCTTCAGGGATTCACAGGAGAGTTGAAAAGGTCACTGTACTTCTAGCATATACTCTGCTACATGACTGAAAGGCCTTCCTGACCTCTGCGCATTGATAACAAGTCAAAGAAAGGGGGGGATGGGGTCTAAGGCAGCCATTAGCAGATAAGACAGTTGTCATCAGGTAAGTTGGTGCAGTTTATTTTCCCTGTGGCAAAGTATGAAAAGCGGAAAAAGGGAGGTGGGTGATTAACACAGATCACTATTATTAAATCATGCAGGAAGGTTGTTAGTGCACATGAAGTTGTCTGTAACATGTCATGACAAACTCTAGATCACTGGCAGGAAGAACCCAAATAAATCTGTGAATGGAATTTTTGATGGGAAGGTACGGCATAATTAGTATCTTCACTTTTAATGATGAACTACATTTTTTTCCCCTTGTCAGCATTATAACCTTATTCCGAAAAATGAAATATCAAACAAAAATGCTATAGTCGAACAGCTGTTGGCGGTAACATTAAGGTGAACACATTGCATTTGTCTCTGAGGTTGTAATGCAAGTCATTAATGTTTTCAGCAGGTACAGCTACATTTCTTGTTTCTTTAAAGTGCTCTTTGGGCTGATTTTTCACTAACTTTGCTACCATCTTAATGGTTGTGCCTTTTATTTTTAAGAGCATACAAGAAAGATCTTATGTATGTCCTCCTTATTAGGGAATAGGGAAATTGCTCCAATATGTGGTCCTGTGTTAGGTTTAATCTTATATTGTTAACTGGAAATTAAGTAACTGGTAATATCTCCCAGGCAATGTTGCAGAATAAAACAAATGTTATGTAATGAGTAGTGAAACAAATAACTATTTACAGGGTTAATATAAGTAATATGTTTCTTTAAAAAAAAGTAACGAGTAATGTGTAATACATTACTTTTTTAAAATAATGACTACAACACTCATAGCTCCCTGGGCTTATGGAGATTGGCACTGATTGTAAGTTTATTTTCATAACACATGCCAAAACTCTCAAAGACACATTTGAATGAAATGTAGCATAACTGGACCACTGCAGTGCAAATTGTCACACATTCATTCATTACTCTGACAGCAACACCAGTGGGGAGTAAACCACTTTTTTTTTTTTTAACTCTTTGCTTCCCAACTACAAAATTCTAACTTAAAATAAACTCATGATTTCAGTTCATTATGCATTATAAAAGGATGGCCTCCCCCTCATGTTTATTAAAATAAAACTGAGTAGAATAGTATGGTACCTACAGAGAGGACAAACACTTGAGCGCTCAGTGGCTGCCATTCAGTTTGCACTCTTGATTTTACACTGACACTTTTACTGTGGCATGAGCAGAGGTCAACCTCTTCACTTTAAAGTGGGCATTAACTGCACTATCAACAGTGCAGCAATTAACAACCAATATAAGTAGTGCCAAATGCTTTTTTGTTCTGTATGTAAGGATTCAACAAACATGTTATTTTTCTCCGAGCCCAAACAAAAATTGAAATCCTCTTATTTTTGTCTTTTAGTCAAACTGACCATACTGAAACAAACCAGGCACCGTGTGCCCTGATAATGCATAGTGCATAAATGGTCATGTGTCTAAAACAGCCATCAGATTGTAAGGCCTCAGATGAATTTTATTGACCCATCCCCCCACTGAATGGCAGTAATCCTTGTGCCGGGCCCTGCCAGAGACCACGAGGTGAGCATATTAAAAGTTTTTACTGAGGCTCCACAACACCTGAGAGCCCCTCACCATTGAGCCTTGCACCACGAGAAAATAAATCACGGCTTGTGAGTGGAATATCTCATAGAGAGCCAGCATTCCACAGCTCGTGCTGGGATTAGGAAATCAAAAGGGCACACGCTCTGCAAATGCTGCACAAGGCCCCAAGGAAGCCAGTGTGTTGAGAAACAGCCAAGGAGGCTCACTCTGCTCTGTCATTTATAATGGTGCCGGACTGACAGAAGCCCCTGGGATATTACTGCTACAAACCCCAAACCACTGACTGTATGTGCCATCCAAGCAAGTACAAATTATGGTCTAAATGAAGCGGAAGAGCTACTGCAAATTGCAGGAAGCATTCTCCTGTGTCTTCATTATCTTGTTAGTTTTTTAGATAAATGTATTTCCCACAGCATGTGGCTGAGAAGATCAGACTAAGAAGAGCTTTCTTCCTCAAGTGACATCTAGAATTTGCCTTTTTACAGAACATAATATATGCAAAATAAAATTAGCATGTTTGCCTGTCAAAAGCTTTATTCTCATTGCAACAGGTGTATGCATGATTAAAGTTGCACAGAGGACATCCATGATTTGGCCTTCTGTATAGCCCATTATGCAGCCCCTAGGAAAAGGAAACTGTACTGTGAGAAATGCAAGTATTTGATATGCAAAAATGCTCTTCATGTATCCTTGCCCTGTGTTAGTCAAAACATTGATGAGATTAATTTGCATTTATGGAGTGAATGATTACACAAGTACACTATATGAGGAATAAAGGGCCCAGCTCAGGTTAAGGCTGATTGACAGCAGCATTGTCTGGTGGGGCTTCACTTCATTTTGAGGAGCCCAAAGTGACCCCATGCATTATGGCCATGGGGGCAGTGCCAGTCTCTCAGGATGCTGATTAAGTGGGATAAGCCAGCCCCTCAGACACAAGTGGCCTGGCCATCCTCAGGGAGTCCTACCTAACCGCTTAGACCCAGCTCCACCCCATACTGCCTTGTACATATACACATTACCACAGACACATGCAGAGGCATACACACACATATCAAAAAGTGTAACGTTGCTTTATGTGCCATTTATTGCCACACCGTTTTATTCAGCCGCTGGACCAACTAGATGAGGTCTTAGGTCTTAGTTTGGATTTATTAAGTTTAGAATTTGAGTCCATATAAGCTACTTAAACCGCTTGGTTTAAATCTAAGCCTAAACATATGCTCTAATAGGTATGTGTGAACCTTACTGAACAATGGTGATTGTACAACAATTGTAAGGTAATGGGTGCCCTTAAAGCTTTTGTTTCCCAGCTGAGGAACACTTAAAACAAGCCTTTCAAGATAAACGGCTGTTGTAGGCCACCGGCTTCCCCAGTCCCCCCCCAGGACAACATATCCATCACCAAATGCCCTCGGGTGTGGGCTAACAAATTTGTTCATTCCGGGGGCTTACATAACACACGAGTTTATTTTGCAGGATTTAGCGTGATCTGCCAGCAGAGATCCCACTAACAGGTTGGGCGCACAGCAGTCCTGGTTTTTAACATGCATTAGGCGTTAATTCACTAAAGGGCAAAAATCCCCTAATGTAAGCTATTATTTGCCATCAGCACATCGAAACTAGTTTGTCTGTCTGTAGGTATCGAAGACAGGTGGAGCAACAACTTATGACGGGATGACTGACAAGATATTATTATTTAGTCAATGCGATCAATTATTATATGGACGGGAGGTCACCAAAAAACAGATGCACGCTGCGTCTCCCCCTCCTGACGTGTCTGTCCTTTTAAATGTGGGTTGCAATCTGATTTCTTTTGCCAACCAGCTAGCCCACTTGCTACTTTTTTTTACATTTTAGTCAATAATGATAACAATAATAATAATAATAATAATAATAATAATAATAATGATGATGATAATTATAAAAGGGAAAATAGAAAGAAAGAAAGAAAATGGCATTAAATTTGGTTTGATCAGTAAAGTGAAATCTATCTATCTATCTATCTATCTATCTCAAATAAACGTTTAAGTTGACAAACTGTCTGAAACTGTTTTCCCTGCATTGTGTCCATGTCTCTTGGGTCTTCATGAAGATCCGTCAAAAGAGAAAAGCCAGTGCCCTCTACAGGACGCCACTGATGGTGACAGAGCGCGCACTGAGAAACACGTCTCCCACTTTGGACGTAACACAGGGCTCACGTCTTAATAAACACATTAATTCTTTCTAATTTATCTGGCACAACCAGTACAATTCCTTTTATATTTCGGAAGCCAGAGTAAAATCTTAGAGGAGCAAATAGTTCCTGCTTTCTATATCAGATCATCCAAAGGTCAGATCGCCCGTATGATGTTCATATTATAAAGCCCTTTTAGACGAATCTATGATATAATGCTTTATTTAAAAAAGGACTTCAGGCTGTACTGTAGCTAGTAGTCATAGACAATGACCTACCATATAGTGGCAGTACCTGAAGATTAACCGGATCCTGTAGAGGGCGACCTTGTTGTGTGGACTATCTGCCTTGGGGTCAGCTTTTTTCCACTCAGCATGTATCAAGTATTACATAGAATTCCAGTTTGCCAGAGCATAATTTAATCGCATCAGTGTCTTAAATAAAACTGTGAACTCATATAAACATCTGCTCAAAAGGAAAGCAATACTTTCACACTTCAAAAAAAAAACAAAAAAAAAAACTTTCTAAATATTTTTTTATGACAATGTAAGCTTAAACTTATTGGAACTCCTATGGAAAAAAAGATGCATTTTCAGAAACTGTGCTCTGAACTCATTAAGGAATGTGTACACTTTTTAATATGGCTGGTAATTCAGAGTTACTTTTCATCTGGATCTTTTTGTGGCTTTCTGTGATTTACTAGTAAAATCCTTCATATAATAGTGGATGTAAGTGTGAATGAAATTAGTAAAATATGTAAGACAAAAATTCTAAAAATTAATTATTGACACCAATTCCTGAAAACATATAGCTAGTGCAAGTTCTAGTGATATTCGTAGATATTATAGCCATGCTATTGAAACCTAATTGTTTGCCTGCTTAGAAAAGACATAACTAGCAATTTTCTTAACAAAATGTCATCTTATCTCTGTCATAATAAAAAACAACATGTCTGGTTGTAGACTGAACCTTTGGAAAGATAACTCAGATTGAAATGAATTTTTATTTACAGATGCTAGAAACTGTGTACCCTGGAATTACCAGGATTTCAACTTCATTGCTTATAAAAAAAATATGGCTTTTTCATTATCTAAGAAACACACACTGTCTGACTAAACTAGTAACACACAGTTGTACTTTCCATGTCTTCATGGACGATCTTGAGGAGTGACTCACAGTACAGGCTGGAAATAGTAAGTGACTCATTCCTACTCCCAAAAATTTATTTGGAGTTAAATGTTCAGTGGAAATGTGCCCTTCATAAATACAGTACTGTGCACAAATCTTGAGCCACCCCTCATTTCATTATATTTTGCTTCCCGTGAGCCAGATTTTCTCCTTTCTGAAGGTCTTTCAAGGTTTTTCTTTGGACATTGACGGCTTATACACTCGCTTCCAGTCCAGTCCTTGTACCTGACCTATGACTCATTCAAGGAAAAAAAGGCACGTAACCCAAAGGCTGAACCAGTGTTGTGTCTACACATAACAGACAATTTAGCAAAGAACCAATTTAAATAGCATCTTTAGGCATTTTGTTACTAGCAGCCTGTTGCAAAAACACATAATTCTTTCCCATTTCTTTAGTTAAATCTATTAAAAATGGCAAAGATAACACAGTTTGACAGGCATAAAATTGTATTTTCGCACCAACAAGGTGATTCCCAAAGAGCTTTTAGTCAAAAACTTGCTATATTTTGGCATGATGTGCAGTGTGTCCTTTAAAAATTTTGAGAAAACTGGACAAGTGAAAGACAAAAGAAGAAGTGGATGAACAGTATCTTTAGTATTCAGTATTTTTCAGTATCATCGGAGTTTGATCCACCATGTGATACCATCTGGAAAGCATCTGATTGGCATAACATAATTGGCACACTAACAATGCAGTAAAAGCATACCTGGATAGAAAAATACACAATGCAACACTATCAGTCATGGATTGACCTCCCCAGAGCCCAGACCTCAACATTATTGAAACAGTGTGGGATCATCTTGACAGAGAACGCAACAAAAGGTGGCCAACATCCAAAGAAGAGCTTTGAATGTCCTTCAAGAAGCCTGGAGAACTATTCCTGAAGACTACTTAAAGAAATTACAAGAAAGCTTGCCTAAGAGAGTTCAGGCTGTGATGAAGAATAAAGGTAGTCATACCAAATATTGACTTTCAAGCTCTTTAGAATTGCACAAACAGTTTTTTTTCCTTGTATACTGTGTTTCCATGTATGTTTGACCATGTTTCAATAAATCGCTTTACCTATTTCCCATTTTCCTCGTAAAAAATAAAGAAATGAAGGGTGTCTCAAAACCTTTGCACAGCACTGTACATAATAGCATAAATATAGATCTGGCTAATTTATTGATGTTTTAACTGTTGATCATAAAGTTCGAGCTGCACTGTCTTGTGTTTTTGGTTTTAATTAAGTGTAATAATTCTCATGTATTTCACGCGTTTTCATTTTTCAGGTGTCCTGTTCTCGATGTAGAGAGAGTACTTTTCAAAGCCCAGCGAATAAGAACGAAAAGCAGCCCAACCCAAGTGAACATGGCCTCTTGCACTCATATTTTATATCCCTTAGTATTGCTTCATATGAAGGTGCAGAGAAGATATGTTTTACAGATGTGCCATAACTTTTATATGCACACGTCCCTTCAGTATGAAACGTCCACTATAAATGACTGAAACTAGTCGATTACACTTCCTGTTTTCTGAATAAACCTATCACTTAGAGGGAGGTGTACTGCTCAATACACCTTTGGTGTTATTACCACAGCTGGTTGGTTTATTAGTTCAGGTGCATTACTGACAGTTCATTGTCTGTTACTGATGTGTGAAACCAGCTAACTATATTTTATAATTATTTTTTTGTACTAATGTAGGGATGTTTGCCAAATTAAAAATGTTTGCACCTGAGCCCATTTATTGAA